>LVTN01001714.1:18430-60506 GCA_001649415.1 Musa itinerans
AATACTACATTGTTTATCAAAAATTTTGAAAATGATTTTCTTATTATTTAAATTTATGTTGATGACATTATTTTTGGCTATACAAATGAATCCTTATGTGAATCATTTGCCAAAAGCATGAGTCTAGAGTTTGAAATGAGCCTAATGGGGGAACTAACCTTTTTTTTGGGCTTACAAATCAAACAACTTAATGATTGTATTTTTATTAGTCAAATAAAATATGTAGACTTGCTAAAACGGTTTAATATGGATAGTTCATAGACTATCAATACTCCTATGAGTACCTCCACTAAGTTAGACATTGATGAAGGTGGAGAAAGCTTTGATAAAAAAACCTATAGGGGTATGATAGGTAGTTTGCTATACCTCACAGCAACTAGACTGGATATTATATTTAATGTAGGACTTTGTATTAGATTTCAATCTGACCCCAAGCAATCTCATTTAAAAGCTGTCAAAAGGATTTTTAGATACTTAAAAGGAACTCCTAAATTAGGATTATGGTATCCAAAATCTAAAAAATTTGAATTGCTTGGTTATGCCAATGCTGATTTTGCTGGGTGTCGAATAGATAGAAAGAGCATATCCAGAACATGTCAATTTTTAGGACACACACTTATCTCTTGGTCCTCCAAGAAACAAAACTTGATTGCATTATCCACAACCGAAGCCAAATTCATTGCAGCTAGTGCATGATGTGCACAAGTTGTATGGATGAAAAATACATTAGAAGATTATAAAATTTATCTTAAAAATATTCCTATAAAATGTGATAATACAAGTGCAATATGTTTAACAAAAAATCCTATTCAACACTCTCGAATCAAACACATTGACATTAGGCATCACTTTATACGAGATCTTATTAATAATCATGATGTAATCTTAGAGTTTATTGATACGAAACATCAATTGGCCGACATCTTTACAAAACCTTTAAATGAAGAACAATTTGATTTCATTAGAAGGGAATTAGGGATGTTAAATTGTCCGAATGCATGAATTTGTTAAATTTCATTTTTGGACTTTCTTAATTCTTTGGATCAGTCACTTAAATCACGATCTTATAGTATGCGCAATGAGCCATCTGCATTTTCCCATACGAGTTTTATACGATGTTTGCATACAAATTTTATATGATGAATCATGAACTTATGGTATGTATTTTTTCAATACAAGTTTTATATGATGTTTGAGTATGAATATTTTCCTCTTATGATGTAACTAAGGTTGTGTGCTTCACAATAATAAAAAGTTTGCAAGTTGGAATCACCCCATGACAGCACCACACAACAATGTGAGTAGTGCTCACTACTTGTAGGCGGTGGCATCACCCACCTAACGGTAGCACCACCAGTTGTCATAGGTGGCAGGTGGTAGCACCGCCCAGCTAGAGGTGCCACCGCTCGCAACCTACCCATTATAAACACCAAGTTAGGGCCGACGATAGAACTGACCCCAACCCATTTTGCACTTCTCAAAACAGCACCAAATCTCTTGCTCTCCCTCTAGCTACTCCAAAATGCCCATCTCCTATTAAATCAAGGATCAATCTCCGACTTCCTTTTAGAGATCACTAGAAGGAAAAACTACTAAAGTAATCTCTACGCAAAATTGATTCTCCTTTGTATTACTTGTTCTTGCTCCTTATTTGCCTTCATAATTATAGTCTCAATGAGTTCTAGAAGATCCTCTAGGGACAAAGGGAAAAGGAGATTAGATGAAAATTATGACTCCTTATTTTTTTATTCTAATCAATATGCCCTTAAATTTTCATCCATAGATTCTATGAATGTTCATAAGGGTAAATATGTTGATTTAGAGGAATTAAATGATTTAGAACTCATTCAATGGTTTACTAATCTAGACATTCTTCCAATCCTTCAAATAAGTGAACCCATCTACCCTAGGCTTGTTAGGATATTTTACAATAATTTACATGTGGATAAAAATGAAAGGGTATCAACCTATCTCTTAGGACATCATATACCCATTACGGATAGTATGATTTGCAACCTCATAGGAATTACAAAAAAAGAAAAATGGTGTTATTTTAGAGGACAATGGGATGAAGAATCGGTTGGGGTTACTTATACTAATACCTTAAAAATGATTTTTGGTGATCCTAACTTAACTACTCTTCCAAAAAGCTATGAACACTTACTACCTTTAAGCACCAAAATACTTTATCACATCCTGATAAGTATTATTATCCCAAAATAGTATCATCATGATAAAGTAAGCCAAATGGAATTAGGTATCATGTATTGGATTATGAAGGGAAATAACAATTATTTTGGTTACCTAATCTAACAAAACATGATTGAACTATCAAAAAAGGATATGATGCTTCCATATGGTGGCCTAATCACAAGACTAATCCATGCTTATGACATAGCTATCCCACATGACGAAGAAGTTATGAAACTAGATAGATTCAATGTCATAAATAGAAACATACTTCAACGGTTGAGGTGTATATTCAGAAATTGGATATGGACTAGACTGCCTAGAAGGACTAATCCCCTCCCACCTGAACCCGAACATGAAACACCAATTTTTAGGGGTAATTAATCTCCTCCAACTGGTCCCTTGGAGGCAACACCTCTAGTAGAGCAAGCACCTCCCTCATCTATCGACAAAATAGGAACTTGAATAGATCGATTTGAACAACGTCAAGATCGACTCGAAAAATACCAAGATCAAATTTTAACTGAGTTGCAATAGATTCATCAACAACTCAATACCTTGTTTAGACATTTTAACTTGCCACCACCTTAGTGGTTGTGTATGTCTTTTTGCAGATGACAAAGGGGGAGAAGTGGACGAAATCCCTCTCCTTTATTCTGCTTATTTTGATGTTGTTTACCTTGATATTGTAAACTTAAAATGCTGCTTACTTTGATATTGAAATTCTATGCTTTGATGCTGAAAATTTCTATGATGATTATGATCTCTATTGAATATTGAGAATTTTTAATCATACATGATGCAATATCAGATTCTTAACTTTTGAGTGTTACAATGCACTGATGATATTACCTCATGCAAGTAGTGATGAAAAGCTATGCCGAAACATTTTATAAATACATGAAGTGTTTATGCATTTAAATATATTGATGACTTAAAATTATGATGATGCACAATATTTCAAATTTTGATCAAAGCTTGAATTCAAGGTTGTGACTTCAAGTTTATATTTTCTCAAGTATGGCATATAGATAGGGGGAGTTAAAGTTAACTCCTTCACCAATTAGTTATCATCATCAAACGGGGGAGATTATTGAATCTCGAATTTTGATGATGAAATCAATTGGTAAATTATTTGACCTAATCTATGTGTTGAGATAAGTATGCAGGATTAACGACGATAGCGATAAGGCGTAAAGCAGATGATGGACTGGAGTCGAAGATTCGAACGATATACTAAGAGATCGCCGAGAGCTCATCGAAAGATCGCCAAGAGTTCATCGGAAGATCATTGAAAGTTCATCGAGAGTTCGCTGGAAGTGCTTTGGAAGACTCACCGAGAAGTTCGTCGGAGGATTGCTGAGGGAAAGATCGACATACCGGACTAAATGCTTGCCTTAATCATAGTTAGAATCGTAAATTGAGTTAAGATTGGGAGGTGATCCCACTAACTCAGTTAGGAGCCAACTGGGCCCTTAACAGTACTGAATTGAGCCGGATTGAACAGCCTATTCAGCACTTAAAAATAGGGCCGGCGGTGGCACCGCCTGGGAGACTCGGTCTCCTAGGAATTTTAGGCGGTGGTACCGCCCCTGTCAGGTAGTAGTACCATCGGTGGTTAATGTTGCCAACGATGGTACCGCCAAAGCTCGGTCTCCGAGCTCTATCAAGCGGTCGTACCACCCAGTGTCAAGTGTTAAGCAATGGTACCACCCAGTAATGACGATGGTATCGCTAGTACCCTGGAAATCTGGGATGAGACACTTTTTTGCTCCATTTTTGAAGCCATTGGGGCCTATAAATACCCCACACTTTTCTACATGAAAGTGTACCTAAGTGTGATTATAATCTTGAATATTTGGGGTGTAAAAGTGCTAAAGTTTTCCTCCTCCCTCTCTTAGCTTTGTAACCATTCAAGAAAAAGGAGTAAAGCTTGTAAGGGTTTTCTCCTAAACCCGACAAAAGGAGAAAGTGCTGTAAAAGGTAGTTGGTCTTCGCCTATTGAAGGAAAGCCATTAGTGGACGCCGATGACCTTGTCGGAGGAGGAATCCGAAAGTGGATATAGGTCACAAAGACCGAACCACTCTAAATTCTGGTTTGCTTTTCCTTTTGTGCAATTTACTTTACTACAAACCTCCTTGAGCTTCTCCTTACATTCTTATAAAAGTTTTGAGTTCAGTATCTTTTTGTAACGATTTGAATCGAGACAAACTTTGTATGAAATCAAAGAATTTTCCACTACACTAATTCACCCCCCCTCTTAGTAGCGCTCTTGATCCTAACATGTACTAAGTTTCAATCTAATCCTAAGCTATCTCATCTTAAAGCAGTTAAAAGAATCTTTAGATATCTTAAAGGAACCACTAATCTAAGATTATGGTATCCAAAATATGAAAACTTTGAATTAATTGCTTTTGCTTATGCAAATTTTGTTGGATGTAGATTAGATTGAAAAAGCACATATGAAACATGTTAATTCTTAGGTCATGCACTTATCTCTTGGTCTTCGAAGAAACAAAACTCGATACCAAAATATGGTAAATTGATGACATATTAGCATTGTAAATGTATGCAATGTATATTAGCATTGTAAATGTATGCAATGTATATGTATGCAATGTATCTTATCGTAAATGCTTATATACTTATCATTTAAAACATATCAAAATGAAGATTGTAACACATCGCAAATACTTAAAATGTTTCATGAATATTTGATAAATGTCTTTTATTATGATAAGATATCATCAGCTTAACTTGCTATTTTACAATTGATAACTTGCCATCTTGTCATGGAATGATGACTTGCTATCTTGCTAAATTTCATATTCGAAATTCATATCAATAATGATTATCATTGGATTTAAAAATAAAAGTCATGCCTTGACATCATTTTTACAAATACGTAGTATCATATTTAGAATTGGTAAATTATGATAAGTATCATGATATGCATATTGATAAGTTTAAATGAACTTAACTTATCAGTTTGATACTTGAATTCAAAGGCCTTAAATTCAAGAATGTATTTTCTTAAGTATGACATATAGATAGGGCGAGTTAAGGTTAACTCCATCATCAATTGATTGTCATCATCAAAAAGGGGGAGATTGTTGAATCTCAGATTTTGATAATGAAATCAGTTATAAATTGTTTGATCTAATCTATATGTTGAGAAAAGTGTGCATGATTAACTACAATAGTAGTAAGATATAAAGCAGGTGTTGTGTCGGAGTCAAGATCGAAATCTCGTTGGGAGTTCAAGAGTTCGTCGGAAACCGGAACCAACCAAGAAGTCCAGGAGCTTGCCAAAGAAGCTCGTCGGAACTCGCTAAGAAGATCATTGTAAAGTCTGGGAGCTTGCCGGGAGTCCGTCGAAACATTGCCGAGAGTTCGTCGGAAGTTCGCTAGAAGATAGCCGGAAACTCGCTAAAAGAGGAATTGACGTACTGGAACAAGTGTGCTTTGATTATGTCTTAGTTATTATAGTTAGACCGAAAATTAAGTTATGATTATGAGGTAATCCCACTAACTTAATTATGGGCCAACTGGGCCTTTAACAAGCCTGAATTAGATTGGATTGAACAGCCTATTCAACACTTGAAAACATGGCCTACGGTGGCACCACTTGGGACTTGGTCTCCCAAGAGTTCTGGGCGGTGGTACCGCTGACAATTAATGCTATCAAGCGGTGGTACCACCCTTATCAAGCGATGGTACCGCCAAAGCTTGGTCTCCAAGCTCTGTCAGGCAGTGGTACCACCCAATGTCAAGTCTCAAGCGGTGGTACCGCCAGAGCTCAGTCTCCAAGCTCTGTCAGGCGATGGTACCGCCCAGTGTCAGGTGTCAAGCGATGGTACTGCCCAATAATGGCGGTGGTACTGCTTAATAATGGCGGTGGTACCGCTAGTATCCCAAAAACCAAGAAAGTGACACTTTTTTGCTCCAATTTTGAAGCCATTGGGGCCTATAAATACCCCACCCTTTCCTACATAAAAGGGCACGAAAAGGATTGGCATAATCTTGAATCTTTGGAGTGTTAAAGTATTGCAAAAGTGCTAGAGTTCTCCTCCTCCCTTTCTAAGTGTTGAGATCATTCAAGAGAGGTATGAGACTTGTAAGGGTTCTCTGCTAAACCCGTGAAAAGGAAAAAGCACTGTAAAGAGGTGGTTGGTCTTCGCCTTTTGAAGGAAGACTATTAGTGGACGTCGGTGACCTTGACGGAGAAGGAATCAAAAGTGGATGTAGGTCATTATGACCGAACCATTCTAAATTCTGGTTTGCTTTTCTATTTGTGCAATTTACATTACTGCAAACTTCCCTAATCTTCTCTTAGCACTTTTACGAAAGCTTTCAAGTTCAATATCTTTCTGAAACAGATTTAATCGAAACAAATATTTTCCAAAATTAATGATTTTTCTACTGCACTAATTCACCCCCCCCCCTCTTAGTACCGCTCTTGATCCTAACAAGGAATTATTATGATCCTTTTTATTTTTTGAGCTTTTGAATAATGTTTATTGAGTTTATTTAGTTCAATTAGAGCCAGATAAAGGTTTATTTAATATATATTTATTATTAAGAGTCCAAGTCCTTATGGACTCTAGGTGGAACTCTATAAATAGTGGCGTAACTATTTCTTTTTGGCAAACAATGAAATATTTTTCAGTCTTTTGACTAACCCCAAGAGGTCGATCTCCTCGAAGTGATCAAGGAGGCTGATCCCCTCGAAGTGATCATCTCTTTTCCCTTCTTTCTTCTACGATAAAACCTAGGGCCTTATCAAGAGCTGATTCTCTTATATTACGATAACTATGGGGTGATTACTCGAAGTGATCAAGGAGGCTGATCCCCTCGAAGTGATCATCTCTTTTCCCTTCTTTCTTCTACGATAAAACCTAGGGCCTTATCAAGAGCTGATTCTCTTATATTACGATAACTATGGGGTGATTACTCAAATAAGGGAACCCCAGTCTCATCAAAAGTGTTCTAAGGAGGTTCTAGCTTATTAGAGAGATTGTGGTCCAAGGAGATATAGTAGTGGAAAGAGTTCTATCCGAAGATAACATTATAGATCCACTAATAAAGCCATTGTCTCATATTATCTTTAAGCATCACAAGGGTTTGATGGGGATCAAACATATAGGTGACCTACAAGCCAATCACATGAGTGATGACATATGTGACATAACACAATCTTTTTGCTTATTATTATTATAATATTTTTTACTTTATATTACTTGATGTGTAAATATATTATAATATCTATGGATCTATTCAATGAGAATCGGATCATAATAAGATCATGATAATGAGACTTTTTCACATTTAAACATAGACCCTAAATAATCATGGTCATAGGTTACTCGAGAGAGCCATCGAGATAACCGAACATATTGGTGTATTGTATACCCATATATATGATAGAGGCAGCTGGTCTCGTAACTACTTACGTGGGGAGATACATAGTTCAAAATCAATCATGTAGTGGCCTAGTCCATAATCGATGAGTCAAGTGAATTATTATGGAGATAATAATTCACTGAGCTAGAATGAATTTTGATAGGTATGACTCATGGCTAGCTCGATATTGGGCCTAGAGGGCCATACAAATATGGTAAGTATTGTGACGAGTAGAAGTTCGGATATGAGATATCTGCTAGAGCCTTTATCTTATTGGATATCCAATAAGCCCATGAATTATTTGATCATATGGATAATGTTGAATCTCGGATTTTGATGATGAAACTAATTGATTGTGTTTAGATGTTTAACTGCATTTTGAGTGATACAAGTCTACTCGATCAGGATTAGACAGTTAACGCAGGAGGAATTGACGTTGCGCCGGAGGAAATCACGTCAGGGTATTGGACGGCAGAAGGCTTCGGACGTCGGGCATCGGGCCAAGGAGAGCGGAATTGCGCCAAGGATATCGGGGTTACGGAGGTCAACCGCCGATTGGGCAACAAGCTGCAAGAGAGGACGATGTGCTGAAAAATCGGATGAAGCGCCAACCAATGACGTGCCGGGCAACAGAATGTCAATTCGCGTTGTAATAATTGTCTAGCTGAATTAGATTGGATTGAACAGCCTATTCAACACTTGAAAACATGGCCTACGGTGGCACCACTTGGGACTTGGTCTCCCAAGAGTTCTGGGCGGTGGTACCGCTGACAATTAATGCTATCAAGCGGTGGTACCACCCTTATCAAGCGATGGTACCGCCAAAGCTTGGTCTCCAAGCTCTGTCAGGCAGTGGTACCACCCAATGTCAAGTCTCAAGCGGTGGTACCGCCAGAGCTCAGTCTCCAAGCTCTGTCAGGCGATGGTACCGCCCAGTGTCAGGTGTCAAGCGATGGTACTGCCCAATAATGGCGGTGGTACTGCTTAATAATGGCGGTGGTACCGCTAGTATCCCAAAAACCAAGAAAGTGACATTTTTTTGCTCCAATTTTGAAGCCATTGGGGCCTATAAATACCCCACCCTTTCCTACATAAAAGGGCACGAAAAGGATTGGCATAATCTTGAATCTTTGGAGTGTTAAAGTATTGCAAAAGTGCTAGAGTTCTCCTCCTCCCTTTCTAAGTGTTGAGATCATTCAAGAGAGGTATGAGACTTGTAAGGGTTCTCTGCTAAACCCGTGAAAAGGAAAAAGCACTGTAAAGAGGTGGTTGGTCTTCGCCTTTTGAAGGAAGACTATTAGTGGACGTCGGTGACCTTGACGGAGAAGGAATCAAAAGTGGATGTAGGTCATTATGACCGAACCATTCTAAATTCTGGTTTGCTTTTCTATTTGTGCAATTTACATTACTGCAAACTTCCCTAATCTTCTCTTAGCACTTTTACGAAAGCTTTCAAGTTCAATATCTTTCTGAAACAGATTTAATCGAAACAAATATTTTCCAAAATTAATGATTTTTCTACTGCACTAATTCACCCCCCCCCCTCTTAGTACCGCTCTTGATCCTAACAAGGAATTATTATGATCCTTTTTATTTTTTGAGCTTTTGAATAATGTTTATTGAGTTTATTTAGTTCAATTAGAGCCAGATAAAGGTTTATTTAATATATATTTATTATTAAGAGTCCAAGTCCTTATGGACTCTAGGTGGAACTCTATAAATAGTGGCGTAACTATTTCTTTTTGGCAAACAATGAAATATTTTTCAGTCTTTTGACTAACCCCAAGAGGTCGATCTCCTCGAAGTGATCAAGGAGGCTGATCCCCTCGAAGTGATCATCTCTTTTCCCTTCTTTCTTCTACGATAAAACCTAGGGCCTTATCAAGAGCTGATTCTCTTATATTACGATAACTATGGGGTGATTACTCAAATAAGGGAACCCCAGTCTCATCAAAAGTGTTCTAAGGAGGTTCTAGCTTATTAGAGAGATTGTGGTCCAAGGAGATATAGTAGTGGAAAGAGTTCTATCCGAAGATAACATTATAGATCCACTAATAAAGCCATTGTCTCATATTATCTTTAAGCATCACAAGGGTTTGATGGGGATCAAACATATAGGTGACCTACAAGCCAATCACATGAGTGATGACATATGTGACATAACACAATCTTTTTGCTTATTATTATTATAATATTTTTTACTTTATATTACTTGATGTGTAAATATATTATAATATCTATGGATCTATTCAATGAGAATCGGATCATAATAAGATCATGATTCCAAGGAGATATAGTAGTGGAAAGAGTTCTATCCGAAGATAACATTATAGATCCACTAATAAAGCCATTGTCTCATATTATCTTTAAGCATCACAAGGGTTTGATGGGGATCAAACATATAGGTGACCTACAAGCCAATCACATGAGTGATGACATATGTGACATAACACAATCTTTTTGCTTATTATTATTATAATATTTTTTACTTTATATTACTTGATGTGTAAATATATTATAATATCTATGGATCTATTCAATGAGAATCGGATCATAATAAGATCATGATAATGAGACTTTTTCACATTTAAACATAGACCCTAAATAATCATGGTCATAGGTTACTCGAGAGAGCCATCGAGATAACCGAACATATTGGTGTATTGTATACCCATATATATGATAGAGGCAGCTGGTCTCGTAACTACTTACGTGGGGAGATACATAGTTCAAAATCAATCATGTAGTGGCCTAGTCCATAATCGATGAGTCAAGTGAATTATTATGGAGATAATAATTCACTGAGCTAGAATGAATTTTGATAGGTATGACTCATGGCTAGCTCGATATTGGGCCTAGAGGGCCATACAAATATGGTAAGTATTGTGACGAGTAGAAGTTCGGATATGAGATATCTGCTAGAGCCTTTATCTTATTGGATATCCAATAAGCCCATGAATTATTTGATCATATGGATAATGTTGAATCTCGGATTTTGATGATGAAACTAATTGATTGTGTTTAGATGTTTAACTGCATTTTGAGTGATACAAGTCTACTCGATCAGGATTAGACAGTTAACGCAGGAGGAATTGACGTTGCGCCGGAGGAAATCACGTCAGGGTATTGGACGGCAGAAGGCTTCGGACGTCGGGCATCGGGCCAAGGAGAGCGGAATTGCGCCAAGGATATCGGGGTTACGGAGGTCAACCGCCGATTGGGCAACAAGCTGCAAGAGAGGACGATGTGCTGAAAAATCGGATGAAGCGCCAACCAATGACGTGCCGGGCAACAGAATGTCAATTCGCGTTGTAATAATTGTCTAGTGAACCACTTGTAAGAGGTTGTAAGAGGGGTGTAAGAAGGAGGTTGATCTTCGCCTAGTAAAGGAAGATCATTAGTGGATGCCGGTGGCCTCGACGTAAGAGGAATCGGAGGAGTGGATGTAGGTCGCATGACCGAACCATTGTAAATCGGTTTGCGTTTATCTTATTGTCATTTACATTACTGTAAACCATCTTTACTTTGATGCTCTACTTCTTTGTCTCCTTCTTACGTATGCCTTTAAGTTAAAACGCAATCGAAACGGTTTCAAGCGAAACGTTGCTTTTATCGTACGAAGTTTTCGAAAGTGTTTAAATCGTCGAAAGTTTATTGTTCTTTACCGCTGCACTAATTCACCCCCCCCTCTTAGTGCCGCTCCGGTCCTAACAGATAAGATCCAATAAGAGCCAATAAGAGATTATTGTGTAGAGATCTACTAATCTAAGAGGCTTAGGTAGTTGGATGAACATCCAGTACCCAATAGGGCATGATTTATTATGGTTAAGTTGACATGGGGCCTCTATAAATAGGCGAGAACTAAAGAGCCATAGGCTAGATTCCTTTTGGCTACCACTTCATATTCTCCTCTCTCTCTCTCTCCTCCTTAACATGCAGCCCCTATTTGAGGCATATGGACAACTAGAAGGGCCGACCCCTTCTAGATTGCGTGATATATATAATGAGGAGATTTGAGCAATAATTTAAGGAGTATCTTCGTAGCCCCTACTATGTGGATCATTATTATATAGGAGGATAGTTTACCTCCTTCATCCTCTTCCATAGATCTACAAAAATTCAGGGATATATAATCTCCCTAGATAATATCTTACATGCATAATTTTTTATTTCACGAGTTTTTACGTACCAATCTTTGCACAATGACAAGAGACTAATATTTGTATAAATCTAGGATTTTTGTTTATATTCTTCCATTATATATGTGATGCCGACCCCAGATTTCCCAACATATATGTGGTTGGAATATTTAAGTCTTGATCGAGATCTTTTGGGGTCAAATTAAGTTGGTATTAGGCTAAAATCATGCCAACTTGTCAAGAAAGCTAATGCGCTTGGAACAAGGCCAAATGGGACCCATTAGAATGCCAAATGAATGGTCTTGAGCAAACTTGGGCAGTGGTGCCACCAAGATAGCCACTGTTATGTGCCTATTAGCACTATTGATGGTGGTATTGCTCAGGGTGGTGGTGGTACCATCTCGGGCGATGGTAATACTACCCAGAATTCAAATTTTGTAATGGTTGTACTATCCGAAAGTTCAAAATTGTGGTGTTAAAAGTTGCGACTATAAGATCATCCAAATCCCGAAATTTTTTATGATTTAAATTTTTTGGCTCCATCTTGAAGCCATTTGAGCTATAAATACCCTCGACTAAGGCTTGGTTGGAGCAAGAAATAAGTTGTGAAGTTTGTAAGGGTTGTCACTCTCTTTGAGCATTGGTTGAGTCTCTTCCTCCTCCTTAAGTTTAAAAGTGATTCTCAAATGTAGGAGTTGTGAGATCTCTTATAAAAGAATGAGTGTGCAGGTTCTCTCCTAAGCTTATTAAAAAGAGAAGTGTTATAACAAGGGTAGTTGATCTTCATCCATTGGAAAGAAGATCAATAGTGAAAGCCGATGGTATCGAGAAACGAGGAATTAAGAGTGGACGTAGGTCAGGACAACCGAACCACTATAAATCGATTTACATTCCTTCTCTTGCATTGATTCATTGTTGCACACTGATTTACTTACTCGCTCTTTTTGCTAATTACATTTCCAATACGAATTTATCGATTAAACTTTTTGAAATTGATTTAAACTTTTTATAGCACTAAATCATCCCCCCCCCCTCCTCCCTTTTCTTAGTGCCATTACAATCATAACAAAAATTGATCCTACATAACATGCAATTAAAAAATAATCATCATACGGACAATCTGGCTCTGATATCATTGTTGGAAAATTATTAAAGGTGTATCACATGTGTAGTAAATAAAATAAAATAAAACTGTTTCCCCAATATGGAGCATTAGATCATCGGGTGATGACCATAAGCATAAAACTCGAAATTACAAAACCACACTAAGAGGGTGATATGTTCTCACTTATAGGAGCTCATATATCCCCTAAAATACAAATCCTAATCCAACAAATGAAGAAGTTATGTTAAACTCCTCTCTAGCGGTGATCCACATAGTGGACAATAATGGCAATTCACCTCTTCCTCGTTATGGGTTCTCTCCTCATGACAATGCACCACCATGCAACAACATTAAGCAAGAAGGGGTCAGGCCTCTTATTGTCCTCTCACACTAAGGAGGGGGCTCACAGCATGGGAGAGGTAGGAGGAAGAGACGAGGAGGCCGACAACTTTAGGGGTCTAGCCTATGATCCTTTAAGCACCACTCTTGTTTATAGAGAGCTTTTTCATAAAAACCCTAATAGATCCTTTATAATGAGTATTGGATCTCCATCCAGTAACTATTGGCTTAAAGGGTATTGAATCCCCATCCAATAACCCCTTTAAGCTATACGCTCTATTGGGTCTCACCCAATGGATCCATTAAAATAAGGGTAAAAGAGACTTATTGGATATCTCATATCTAATCATCTATTCGTCGAGTCGTCCACTATATGTGTGTGACCCTCTAGACCTAATGCCGAGCTGGCCATAAGTTGCACCCGTCAGAACCCCCTTTTGACTCAGAACTTCTTATGACTCAGTGAATTATTATCCTCATAATAATTCACTCAACTTATCCACTATGGATGTACTAAGCCATTACGTCATAATCCATAGATGGTACAAGAGGATCTAATCTATTGGACCTATCTGTCCTCAGTTACCATGTATTTAAAGTCTCTCATCCATCTAAGATCCTAGAGACTAGATACTGGGCTTGGTGTTGTTAAGCCCATATGGGATCCATCCAAGTCTCTTATCAGATTCTCTCAAAGAATTCCTCTCTCAATCCGAGTGACCCTAGCTAGAGATTTGCTTGAGTGAAAATATGAGAGATATTCCTATCATAATATCAAGAGGTGATGATCCTTTATTGATACCCAATTACCTTTTAAGGTTGACTGCTATTCCAAATAATCGTTTGTATTAGTTCAAGAAATTCTAAACCTATAAGTCTAATATCAAAGAATGAAGTACTTAAACAAGACATTCTTAGTGCCTAAGTCTAAGAACTAGATACACAATTGAGACTACGGAATCGTTATCTAACGATAAGGTATCATTAACCATCCAACATTCTGTAAGCGAATTATTCAATGAACTCAGCACCTGCACTATACTCCTAATGTTCCCACACAAACAAATATCAGACTAATTGCCATTCTCAAGTAACATATGACCATAAATATTTAGAATTTATGTTTAAAGATGAATTGGTCTCATTATGATGATCTTATCGTAATCTAATTCTCATTGTATAGTTACATAGACATCATAATATATTTATTATATAATATAAAGTGAAAAAATATCATAATTAAAAATAAATAAAAGAGATTATGTAGCAAATTATATGTACATCAAATCATTATCAATATATTTTCTTATATAAGTAGAACCCTTGACACTTGTTTCGACAAGCTAATTGGCCTCGGGAGAGTTCACCAGAGTTTTTTCTTTTAGAAGTCAGATTTTTATTCTCCCTTGTTTATTAGTTTAATTAATAAATAAATATTTACTTTTTCAAAAAAAATAATTGCAACAAGAAATTGTTTACATTATCTTCGTGAGGATTTGATAGACTCCTCATGGCTGTTGTTGAGCATTGCAAACATCCTGAGCTTCCTTAAGTCACACAAGGCATGTCAGAATTTTAATACCTCATCTCCATCGAATGTGTTTACATGCCATGGATGCAGGTATTCATTATCGTCAAGAATTTTTATCCTAATATGTGCAATGTTGTCTCTTTTATAATCCTTGTTGTACATATCCTATCGATGATAATGTAATAATCTAATTATACTCGAATCTCAAATTATTCTATTGTAAAAATTAACTTGCTACCATCAATTAAGGGTAAAAAACTTGATATCAATAGTATTCTGACAAATCCATTATACATATTCAAAGTTTTGTAATGAAATATTTGCTCATATAAAATTTTAATATAATGTATATGTTTACACCATCCCTCCGAACATGTGGATGTTAGGACTCTAGCTAGGAGAGTCCTAATTGAGAAGGACATTCATGTAAAACCTACCAAAGCCGACCCCTATTAAAGAGGTGAAGAGGTTGGCTAGGGTTAGGAGGTTGTTTCTTAGAGAAGAAATAGAAGTTGTAAAGGAATATGAGTCTTAAGTAGGAGTCATATTAGGAGTTGGTTAGATGTAAGAGTCTTGAGTAGGAGTCCTATTAGGAGTTGGTTAAAAGTAAGAGTCTTGAGTAGGAGTCCTATTAGGAATTGGTTAGAAGTAAGAGTCTTGAGTAGGAATCCTATTAGGAGTTGGTTAGAAGTAAGAGACTTGAGTAGGAATCCTATTAGGAGTTGGTTAGAAGTAAGAGACTTGAGTAGGAATCCTATTAGGAGTTGGTTAGAAGTAAGAGACTTGAGTAGGAATCCTATTAGGAGTTGGTTAGAAGTAAGAGTCTTGAGTAGGAGTCCTATTAGGAGTTAGGGTTTAGAAGCCCTATAAATAGCCATGTATTCCTCCTCTTTCGATAAGCAATAGATGAATCTTTTCTACAGCCTTTGAGCAGCAACTTGGAGGGAGGAACCACTATAGAGTTCCAAGGAGGCCGATCCCCTAAAGAGATCAACCCCAAGTTTAGAACCTGCAAGGGTTCTAACATAGGTCACTTAAATCTTCCTAGTTGTCATTCAAATGAAGTAACCTGAATTCATATTCAACTCAAGAGTCTTCAGAAACTAGTGCATAAAACATTTAATTAGAGTTTTAAATGTTAAATCTGAGTGTGCTACAAGCCTACAAGTAAAGCTAATGGAATTATTGATTCAGTTTCATCTAGATCAGGTTTAAAATTATGATCAAGGATACAAAACAAAACAGCAGGCTCCTACAAAGTACAAAGGGATATTTTAAAAAATTCAAAAAAATAACAGGGATACAAATAAAGATAAAGAAAGAGATAAGTCATTTTAGGAATACTATTGATCAGATAGTTGTTATCATGGTGCTTTTTAAATGGAAAAACAAGAATACACACATATGCCATTAGATAAATTAAAAGGTCAAGTCGAATGTGGAAGGTTCCTGCGAATATAAACAACCTTACCATGTTGACTCAACCCCCAATTACCAAGGTTGCAAAAGGATAACTTCACCATGATGTCAAAGCTCACTATCCATCTAAATTTTGATATCAGAGAGACTGACAAATGAAAAACTGAAGTTTGTTAAAAAAAATATTTGTTTGTCTAGTACTTTTTGAAAGGAAGGACAGTCGCTCTCACAAATGTGATATTTCTAAAACATAATAAGTTAATGCAATCAATTCCCAAGATTTGCCCTAAATGGCAACCGATTTGATCTACTAAATCTTTACCCTTTAGTTATTAGTTCAGCCATTAGAAGGTTAAACCACATCTTGTTTGCTTGACCACTCATTTCGACGTTTCCAAATTTTCATTCTTGTATCTCTATTGAGCATTAATTAGGAAGACTGTAGTGGATCAATCATCTTACTTGCAAATTGATCACAACTCATCGTGTTGTCCATTAGTGACATGATCCATCCATCTTCAAAGTGTCAATTGTTATTGTCTGTGATTCATCAGAATTCCAAGAAATAAACAGAAGATGTGTGACCAATGCTTTAACCCTAGAAAAGAAGTCTCCGTGTATAAATGTTAGAATCATATCCTGAAATATAATTTTCAGAAGTGAGATGCATATTCGATTGAAAGTTGAGATCTTTTGCACCACAGCTCCATCAGTACTGGTTAAAAACTATAAAGGGAGAGAGAATGGGGGAAATGACCGAAGAATTTAGTGAAAGTGGCATCAGTTGCTGTTACACACGATAAATGTTGTGATAGATCGGAATGGTATCAGAGTCAAAACGAGAAACGATTTAGTTGTGACATAAGAGAGGGACAAGGGAGAGGATAACGACCTCGAGCTCGGCGGATTTAAGAGCGATAGGGATGCAGACGAGGAAGACGCCGAAGAAGGCTATGGCGGTGTTGCGCTTCCAGTGCTTGGGACGGCAGTACGGCCCACCGGTCATGCTCCACACCTTCGTTCGAAAGTCCCCGGAGGCGCCCGCTCCTCCATGAGATCCATGCTCGCCTCCTCCTCCTCCTCCCATGGCGATGATCCGCCGACGAATCTTCCCTTGACCTCCCACCTCTTTCGATCGACTCCGTGAGTTAGGTTGGGATTGATAGCGTCAACGAATGAATCACGTGATCATCACGTGACACGAGATGGAGTATTTAAGTAGTTTTGTATAATAGCATATAGATCCCTGCAAACCAATATCCAAATACTTTGATAACAAGGGCTTATATGCAAATAGAATACCCAGTATTGTGGTCCGGGTTTCGATTACCATCCGGTTGCCCGAATCCGCTAAGGAGGGGCCCGAGATCCGCGACAAAAGGACAGAGGGCTCGATCTTGATCGCTCTGCCTCACTTCGTTTCCAAAGGCGGCGAGTGAGAGAGGGGTAGAGCACCGGACGAGGAGGAAGAAGAAGGAGAGAAGAGATGCCGGCCACAGCGACGGTGATTGGAGCCCTTCTGGGGTTAACCACGCAGATGTACTCCAACGCCCTCCGCAAGCTTCCCTACATGCGCCGTACGTTTCTGCCCTTTCTTTTTCTTTACATCGAACCCTAATTCCTCATCTCTTCGTACTCGATGGTTCAATCGGTCGGTCTTCCTTATTGCAGATCCATGGGAGCACGTGCTGGGGATGGGGCTGGGGGCCATCTTCGTTACCCAGCTCGTAAAGTACGACGAGAAGCTCAAGGAGGACCTCGACAAGATGCTTGATAAGGCCAAGGCTGCCAACGAACGCAGATACTTCGGTTCGCCCCTTTCCTCGTTTCTCCCTCTTCCTTTCTCTCCCCTCCTGCTGCTGTTTCTTGCTCAGCCACAAATTTGGCCGTATGTATCTGCTACGACTGACTCTGAAAACCTAATTCCGATCTTACTGCTCATTCTGCTTAATGGCAGTGGATGTAAGAGATTGGGGGCGCCATGTCACTTGAATGTTTGTGAGAAAGAGCGACTTTGTGGAAGATGGTGAGGAAAATGTTGATCATTAGATATGAATTGGAATTGGCGGATGATCTCGGATGACTAGGTTTGGTAATATGGCATTTGATGGAAGATCGTTTACTGTCCAGTTGTTGAAAGGCAAAGAATTGGAAAGCTTATTTACCAATTAGCCATGTGCATATTTAGCATGATGATACCTTAAAACCTAATCTAGCTGTCACACTCTTGTAATACTGCTGAATATAGAGAATGTGGCTCTTTTCATGAACCCTGTTTTGAGGGTTTTTAGAACAAAGAGTTTGTGGAAGATGGACTGGTAAATATTATCTCAAATGAGGTAGTATTTTTGGAGGCTACCAGAAGATTGTGATGGTAACATAGCATGCAATTGAAGAAGACCAAGTATGTTCACTCGTTGATGGTCAAAGTTTGTAAACGTGACATATATGTTGCATACATGCAGAATTCATATGCACGGAAGCCTTTTAGGCAAAGAAGTATGAGGAAATGTTATATGAATTGCAGAAGATTTGGAGAACCTGTAGAACTTCCTCATTTTTTTGTTAAAGCAGTTACTTAGATTTTTGACAGAATTATTGTCCCCTTGCATGTTGCTTAGCTCAATATGACATGAAAATGACCTAGGAGCTTGTTCATTACATTTGCAATGACTATAGGATTCTTGCTTTTTATTGAATGGATAGCATAAAAAAAACTGTATGATTGTCCTTCAATTTTTTGATGGTAGATGCTGACAATTTGTTTCAATCAAGTTCTTGTTTTATCACAAACTCTTTTTTCTCTCCTAGTTTCTTGCTATCCCTTCATGACTCTTCAAGTTTTTTTTTTCTTCTGGTGGAAGCTTATCAATGCATATTGGTTTCTTAATTCTTTATGAAGTCAAGTTAATCAAATATCATCCTCATTGTAGCACATTTTACAACTTGACATTTAATTGATGCAGATTTTGCATATAATTTGAAATTCTTAGTTTGCAGTTCTTGCAAATTTCCTATGTCACGTAGGAAAATATTAATGAAATAATTTCCTAAGCTGTTATTCTGGCCTAGTGGATCTGCTGGACTTCTGTTAGCATTGTGGTTTCTGCAGCTGCTCCATTGTGTAGACTAAACAGTTTGTCAATGCACATAAAAATGAAAATGTATATGTCAATTGTGATTGTAGATAGGACTAATGAAGTATGTTTGATTTTCATCATCATAACTAAATAAATCATTGGACATCTTTATACATTTTTGATAAATCATCCTGAGCATTCTTTTCTCCTTTTTTTTTGGTTATCCGACCGAACTATCTTGCTGGAGTATGATGATGGTGTTTTTGTGCTTAGTAGGTTATCCTAAGAAAAACATGTGAGTTCAACATTCTTTGGTTTTAGCTATCTTTTAGTTATTTAGCATGTATTCTGTCCTTACAAAATTCAAATGGATGATTGATTAATTAAATGAAGAAAACAATATCAGGTTAGTATCTGTGATGAAAGAATCATTATGGTTGCTCTCAAGAACTTCTATAAACATTCTTTCGGGAACAAAGACCTAATTTGTCCATAAATTTTTGGTTGGTTCAGGTAGCAAATATTCTAATAACTAACAGCAACAACAACAACAAGAGAAACACTGGGACTAATTTGAATAATATATTCAACAGATACCACACTTTGATGTATAATATAATATATCATTTAAATGCCACATATTCCATGCTCGTATTCCATTATTATGAATACATTTTGTAGAGTATAATTGCTGGCCTTAGTAAGTTTGGAGCAACCCCTTCAAAGATAGTACGGAGCAAGATGAAGTCCAAAAGATACTAGTTTACCTTTTTTTTTAATTAGACAGAGACAGGTTTACTATAGAAGTCTTACAAGGTAATTGCTTAAGCCAAAGATAATTCATATATGAATCGGAAGAGGGTAACATGTTTCTGAATTGGTACAGTCATCTCTTACTAATCTTTAAGCTTCTTTAGAAAGGACAACAGGTATTTAGAACAATCCATTAGGCCCAAAAGTTGCTAAAGATAAGGAATACCTACCTAAGCCGACCCCTATTAAAGAAGTGAAGAGGTTGGCTAGGGTTAGGAGGTTGTTTCTTAGAGAAGAAATAGGAGTTGTAAAGAAATAGGAGTCTTAAGTAGGAGTCATATTAAGAGTTAGTTAGAAGTAAGAGTCTTGAGTAGGAGTCATATTAGGAGTTGGTTAGAAGTAAGAGTCTTGAGTAGGAGTCCTATTAGGAGTTAGGGTTTAGAAGCCCTATAAATAGCCATGTATTCCTCATCTTTTGATAAACAATAGATAAAACTTTTCTGCAGCCTTTGAGCAGCAACTTGGAGGGAGGAACCCCTATAAAGTTTGAAGGAGGCCGATCCCCTAAAGAGATCAACCCCAAGTTTAGAATCTGCAAGGGTTCTAACAGTGGATGAGTGAATTCTATAATTTCAGGCTTTCATCGAATATACGAAACAATTTGAGCCAACATGATGGATATTAGTGTAATTTTTGAAATGTATCGATTATATTGGATAAAGTCTTGATAGATCAGAATAAGGTAACGTGATCAAATCTCATTTTCTGTCGTTTATGTTAACAAGAATAAATAAGAATTATGGATATTAAATTATCTTAAATGTAGAGGATGATACAAAAATCCCGAAATCCCTTGCCGGCCTGCGCTGTTTTCTCCTGGCTTATGTAAGCACCGCCTCATCGTACATCCGTATCCAGTGTCAGCCCGGGATACCAAAAGACACCTTCCGATTGGTTGTTTTTGTGTGGGTCCAACAAAGAGAGTTATAAGGACCTTTCTGGTAGCGCATCCTTTCGTGTGTGGTGAACGGGACGGGACACAGGTGACACACCCCTTCCCCACTCACCCACTTAAAAATGCTCTGACCGGCCGGCCATTCCCATGGCTTCTCCTCCTCGCTCGCTACCCAGAGTCCGTCCCCTCTTCGCTCTCTTCCTCTCTCTTCTCTTTCTCGTTTTCCTCCTCCCATGGGCGGCCGGCTCTTCTCCGCTGGAGTCATCCCACCTATATCGAGTCCTCGACATCCAAGAACGGGAGCGCTTACCGCCCGCCGTCCAGGTGGCCGCCGCCCGTGGCCTTCTCGCCCGCATCCTCCCATTCCACGTTTCCAGCTTCGAATTCAAGATCGTTTCCAAGGTCGGCAAGTTCTTGATAATGTCTCTTACTAAGACAGACGATCAAATAATATGAGAATACGTAGAATTTATTTCCTAAACTTGTTGTAGGACTACGCGTTTCTGCATTTCTTGAAAGGATTGTGTTGAATCGAGGCTTTATGGGTTTGATTCTTGATGTTCTCTGTCTGTGCTAGATCGTTGGTTCTTGGATTTCTTTAGGAGGGTTAAATTATCTGGTTTCTGCTGAATTGGTTTCCTTCCTCGTCCATTTCCCCGAGTCTTGGGTTCCTTCCTCTCTCTTGTCTTTCTCCTAGGCCTCCTTGCATGGACGAATGGCTCCTCTCCGCTGGAGTCCTCCAATCTATATAGAGTCTTGTCGACATCCAAGAACGGAGGACCTCGCCGCCGTCATCCAGGTGGCCGTCGCCCGTGGCCTCCTCGCCCGCCTCCTCCTTTTTCACGTTTCCAACTTCGAGTTTGAGATGGTTTCCAAGGTCGCCGACGTCTTTAGTGCTAATTTCTCTTACCTTAGACGATCAAATAATATGATTCCGTAGAATTTGTTGCCCAAACTTGTTATAGGACTACGCGGTTCTGCATTTCTTGAAAGGTTTCTGCTGAATTAAGCTTTTATGGATTTGATTCTTGACGTGCTCTAGTGTGCTAGACCGTTGGTTCTTGAACTACTTTAGGAGAGTTGAATTACCTGAATCTTCAAAGGAGGAAAAAATTGACAAGTGGAAGTATTGGCATCATTGAATAGAGGATCATGGTTTGTTATTCAAGAAATTCTTGCATTTCCATGCACTTTGGCAACATCTTCCACATTCAAACATGTACAGAAAATCATTACAAACGTTTGACCACCCTGCTTATTTGCCACTTCTTGCTAAGGGTGGATTACAGGCAGGAATTTGTATCGAATATTAACTAGTGGCTACATAGTATCTAACAGTGACACTTCTGAATATTACAGTGGATTCAGTTAATAGTTAGATTACTTGGAAGCAAGAATGATGTAGGTCATGTAGCACAATTGTTTGTGTCTACGAGGAAAATTCTATGCATCAGTTTAGAACCTGATGACTGTTGATCATTTTAGTTTTTGTGATTAACATTAGGATGCATTAACATTTTCCAAGAACTGGTTGCAATTAACAGAAAATAATTGCAAAGAACATAACTGAAGCTGCTGGATTGTTTCCAAGAACTCTCAGGAACCATTTTTGGTAAGTGCAGAGTAGTTCTTATGATGAACTAAGTAATACATCTAAAATCAACCAACACTATATTGTGTTAAATTGAAAATTTGGACTAGCGACAAGATAGACTGATCAATGAAGCAGCAAATGGTATAGATGCATGAAGAACAAAAAAAGCCATTGTCTCATCGAAACATCTGAGAATTCAAAATCTAGGACAGACAATGTGCAGATAACCTGAAAAATTCAGGACTCAGTTCGAAGGTTAAATCAACTCTAGCATCAAGGTCATAAAGACAAAAATTAGAAGGATAGAAATTTAAGTAACTGTTGTATATGGTTGGGTTATTTTGGTGCTTAGGTCCTCAAATATTCTTTTAGTAATTGATGAGGAACTTTGTTATTTCAAGTGGATGTAGCTACCATGACCTCGTTGATGCAATTGGAAGAAATGGAAAATTAGTAGCAAATGGTCATATCGAAAAACAATCTTATTGATGTTAAAGTGCTACTGTTAACTTAATTAAAGGAGTCTACAAGTTAGCAAGTATTTTGTGGAGAAAAGCAAAAAAGACAATTGTTCAATATCCATAAGGGAATTGATTCATAGGAGGTTTTTCAGCAAGATACAAAGGACTGGCTTTTGGCTGATAATTAAATTGGATTCTGCACTCTTCATTAGTGTATTTTACTAACTACTTGGTGATTAGACTATATTAAAAGATCTAACATTTTCTGATGTGTCATGGACAATTGAATCTTGCTAATACTCAATGATTATGCCTTTTAAGTGTTCTGCAAACTCATTTATCTTTAGAAAGAAAATTGGGACATGGGTAAGGGAACTTAACATGTGTAACAAGTTCAAGTAGTTAATTCATGTTTAATATATTCTATTCAGTAATAGGTTCAAACAAGTATAAAAACTTTTGCTAGATGAAGGCGAATATAATATCCAATAGAGATACGTGGCAGATGAATACTTGAAATTTCAGATTGTTTAGTTGCATCTATTTATCGATTGGAGTATTGTGTCAATCCTCTTTCAAAGTTTTATATTAATCAAGATATCTTTTGTATCTATATGATTGTAGTAATCGTCAACATCCAGATCATTTAAATGTTCAATTTTTTCATCACTGTATTTTCTGCTATGTGGATAACACTTCACTGGACTTATTTTTAAGGAAACATGTGGTGGAGTAGCATGCTTCATTATTAGCAACCATCCATCATTAAGTACAAAAGGATTCCCAGAAATACTGTAAGTACCATTAATTGTTTTTCATATTTATATTGATTCATTCTTTTGTTCATTGATGGTATAGGTTGGTGATTTTGTAAATTGAAGATTAAAATGCTTATTTGCTTTGTTCTTTTATCAGATTGAACTTCACTGACAAAATATAGAAAAATCCATAAAGAGTATGGTCCTCAATGAAATTGCTAAAGTATAAGATTAGTAAAACAAGGCTAGATTGGTAATATTGTTAATTGGTTACTACATTATTGTTTTGGTCTTCCTCATAAGATGTACGATGGCAACCTCCTTATTTTTGATGGATGCTAATTTTTTCTACATTATTATTTTGTTTTTCCTCATAAGATGTGGGAGGGTGACCTCCTTATTCTTGTTGAATGCTAATTTGGCACCAAGTCATCAACCAGGGTGAATAAGATCGAGTCAAATTCCTTAAATGTAGCTTGGCTGTGTTTTCTGCAAGATCTGCCGTTTCGATGTGTACCGCCCGCTACCGGGTGGTACATACTGGTTTTCGATTTGTAGCACTGTAGCACTGCTACAGTGCTCGGCACACCTGGGTGTACCGCTCGGCACACCTGGGTGTATCGCTCGGTACACCCGTACCGTATCGTACCGAGCTCAGATCGAAACTCCGGTACGGTACGGTTTTGTGGACCTTGGTTTTCTGTATGTTCTGTCATTTGTTGTGTTGGATACAGTATGCAGAGGTATTCTTTTGTACTTTGTTGACATTTTTTATTCA
Organism: Musa itinerans; assembly: GCA_001649415.1. NCBI lineage: Eukaryota > Viridiplantae > Streptophyta > Magnoliopsida > Zingiberales > Musaceae > Musa > Musa itinerans. The sequence continues at coordinate 42,937 of LVTN01001714.1, forward strand.
TTGGTTAAAGATGAAAGGGAGCTTGATTCTTCTATATCTGATTGGTTGTACTTCTTTCCTTGGTCGATGCTGAAAATCCATCTAGTTGGCTTTCTTTCTTGCTTCTAATGGTTCTGTTTGTTAGACTGTCTCCATCAAGATATTGTGTGGGGCAACATCTGGATGTCTTGGCCAATAAATTTGTTTCTAATTTATGGAACTCCTTTCCATCAGGATTTATGGATATTGGAATTTTGGTACAGAATTATGCTACTATAAGTTTTCGTATATGGTTTTTCTTTTTTTTTTTTGTTAGTGAAATATGAAAGTATTTAAGAAATACTTCAGATGCTTATCCTGTAATTGTGCCTCCTGGTTTGTGTTCCAATGTTGAAATACTCTGTCAATGTTTTAACAGAATCCAAGGGACAAGTGGTGTTGAACTTTCTGCTGGTCTCCATTGGTACTTAAAACACTGGTGTCTGATACACATATCTTGGGAGAAGACCGGTGGTCTACAGTTGTCATCTCTACCAAAAGTGGGCTCCCTTCCACATGTTCCTTCGGCTGGTATTTTGGTACAAAGACCTGTCCCGTTGAGTTACTACCAGAATGCTGTTACATCCAGTTGTAAGTTACTTTATTATTTATTTTTTAAGTTGATTTGGCGCTCAATAGCCCCCTTAGTTTGGTCTAGAAGTCTATTAATGTGAGACAGAAGTATCTATTTTCATCTTGATAGCTATTATTTGAAATTCACTTTCTAGTTTTTATATTACTTAAAAGCTACACATAAAGTTGAAACGAGTTTAATCTAGTCTGAAAATCCAAGAAACCAACTTTGGGCGTGTGTATGTATGAGAGCTAGCATAATGGACATTTTTTCTTTTAGTTTCATAAATTTTAGTGAATACTACTACAAATTATTTGAGCATCTTATGTACTTCGGTACATTATTTATCCTCAAAAGAAGAGAAATAAATGGATAGTTTCACTGTTTTTACTATGATAATAATTAAGAAAATGGTTCTTAACATTGCTTAGACACCAACTCAAACTACAGTGCAGCAATGGCACAGCTGCCTGATTGTTATTTGAACAACATAGCTATTTGTTAAAATAAAATACGAAAGCTGGAACAAAGAGGTAAAATTAACATGATTATGACCTCCATGAAGTTCCATTCTTTATACCATTCACTTCAGAGCATATAATGGAGGTTCACATTTAAAAATGAAATAGATTTTTTTGTTTGATTTTTTTGGATTAAATTTGCTGAACTGAGTGCCAATTTGCTCCTATTTCTGCTTTATACATGGTTGCTTGTCACCATCTATAAGCATATCAAACTCCATAATTTGTTATAATCTGGCCTCATGATATTTGTGCTTTCTATATGTTTCTAACTGAAATTTGGATGGGCCAGAAAATGTTTGTACTAGATGTGGATTCAGCAGCTACATAGGTGCAGATGTTACATGTACAATCATGGTGGTTGCCTCCAAGTGCTAACTAACATTTTACAATCATAAAAGTTAAACCAACTGAAACATATGCTAAGAGATAGTCAATCTGTTAGAATGTCATAGTCCTTAAGTCCATCTAGGTCAATTAGCTATTTTTAGTGATTACATTATCTAGAATGTTTCTTCATTATGCATCTAGTAAAAATTTGTTTCACAAAAGAAATGAGGATATGTTTAATAAATCATTAATTTCATGAATAGATTTCTCTCCACTATTAGTTGGGCAGCAGGAAGTGACATTTTCCAAGAATGGCAAGTTTGAGCCATTTGATTTATAGTCATTTCAGTGTCTTTGGACAATGGAGAGTCATCATCTGTTGTATGCTTAATCTCATCTAAAATATATAGTCAGTTACCATGACATATGTTTGTTGCCATTTAGTTCCATTGCTGGTGACCTCTTGACTGCTGACTACCTGGTTATTGACCCCTCCAGCAACTAGCTACCAAGTTGTCGGTCATCAACAAATAACTATCCATAACTGTTTGGCCATCAACACACTATTAGATCAGTGTTGTCAATCCATTTAAATTGTCAGTTAACTTTTTTTAATGCAAATGGTTCAATTTACTTTAAACACTGAATTCTGTCATATAACAAGAAGTTCAATTAGTTTATGGTTATATTTTGTAAATGCTTTCACTTCTCCAGCAGTTCTTTGGTGCATTGAATGTGTGTGTATGATGCATTTTAACTGACACATTGTGTGCGCTTTTTGCTACTTTGCGCTGCCCTTGTGCTAATATTTGTCCATAATGGTAACATTCTAGTGTGAGTTTGTGTTGCTGGTACTTGCGACCCTTGATTTTGCTAGAACCTTTACGGTGTTTGGATAAATTGGCTAAGATATTGATGCATAGTTTATGATGTGAAATGCCAGCCCTTGGAACTACCTCGGGTGGCATTCTAGGGGATGACACCCCAGTTATATGCTATTTATATTTGTTTCTTCCGTGTTGTGAACTTTGTTTTTTATTGTGTTAAGATTCATATGCATGGTGGAGTTGGGAAAGATGGGAGAAGGAAATTGATTGGATGGTTCTCCAAGGGGTCAACTTACCACTTGCTTTCAATGGGCAAGAAGCCATTTGGCAGAAAGTTTTTGAGGTACAATACTTTTCTTTTTCTTCTATCAGTGTCCTTTGCTATTTAGTTTGTCAAGGTATAATACCTCAATATATGTACCTTTTCTATCAAACTATAGAGCAACAAATGATGTTTTGCCTGGACTGGTATGTACATAACAGTCCTGATGTGTGAACCATTATGTGGACTGCCCCCGTTTTGGACAGTTCAACCTGCCCATATAAAATGTAAAATATATGTTTGCACCTTTGCCCTAATCATGCACATCATGACCTCGTACACTGTTGCTCTGCACCACCTTTGCCCTAATCGCATCTCAATCACACAGGATACATCATGTGATGTCGCCACTCATCATCTCTGCGCACAGCCACCTATCGGATACACCTCTTCTCCTCTTCCTCTTCCTCTTCCTCCTTTTGCTTTCTCCTCTTCCTCCACTGCCTTCTTTTCGTCCTTCCTTCTTTTCCTTTACTGTGCCTTCCCCTTTTCCTTCATCTTCACTCATACATACCAGTGTGCTGGTACCGACCGGTACAGGTCTGGCTAGGGAATGATATGCATCCAGTATGCACTAGATGACAATCCTTATTATATAGTTTGAGATGTTAGTTCCTTAGGGATGCAACTTTGCATGCTGCTTTTTTGTACAAGACAATATTTTACTTCTCATCCCTGTACCATAATTTTTAGATCTCTCATCAGTCCATTGACCATTCAAGATTCTACCAACAATAGGTCAGCTATGGAGTACAACTCACAATGAGGAGGTTCCTTTGGTGATTTGACAGTATTTGATACTGGCTGTTAATCTAATGTCAATACTCTGGAGCAAGGTTTTGAATACCGGTCTATACCGACATACTGAGCTCTGCTCGGTACAGCACGTACCGGTATATACCGTCGGTACGCTAGGGTATACCGACAGTACATCCTAAAACCTTAAAAATACCTCCACCTACCACGCCTCAGCAATGGTCGAAATCTGGGGCGGTATTGGTTAGTAAGCCCCGGTACCGGTCGGTATGTCTCGGTACCGGTCAAAACATTGGTACCGCCTAGTAGAGGGCGGTCCGTGTATCGATATCCTCTCGGACCGGTACATACCGCCCGTACCAAGTGGTACACATCGAAATTGAGAACCCTGCTTTGGAGTTAGTTTTCCCATTCTACCTATAATACTTCTAGGAAAGAGATTTTCCCTAAAACCTAATAAGCTAGTTAGCATTGAAAAGTAATTATCACACTGATTGTCATTTAGCAATTCTTTTCTTGTGCGATCACTGAGCAAGAAGCTGAAACTCTAGATATTGGAGTCTAGAAGTTTACATAGGGAGCAGTTTTGACAAAATAGTGAACAGAAAATCCCTGAATGTGAACCTCTTGTTGTTTTAATAATTATATGCTTGGTGATCTTACTACATGGTATATAGGCAACTCCCTTATAATTTGACAAGCTTCATATGGTATAATACTTAAAACAAAAATAAAAACTTCATTGCAAATAATTTCTCCTTGTGATATTCAGCTTGACATGGATAGGATGATATCAATTATTCTTTAATCTCTTCATGTGCTTTTTATTTTATGTTATTTTGCTACTTGATTATTGATGACATGTGATCATCTCTAATCATTTAACCACAAAAGGATACATTTACAATTTATGTTACCATGAATTCCATTAGATGATATTACCTACTTAAGTTTTGTATGAGTTCTTTGTTGTTTGTCTGCATAGTGATTATCAAGATTTGTCACATTGCTCTAGCAGGTTACTGGAATTATTATTAATTTTTAAATAGTCTTCCTACTCTTTTTTAGAGGTATAATATCAGCCGTAGAGATCTGGATGATTTTTTTGGGGGGCCTGCATTTCTTTCATGGTCACGTATGGGAAACTTGCATGGGTGAGTTTACTATTTTGTTTAATTTTAGTTTCAGTACATAGTAGAAATGGATTATATACATGGTTTTGATTGGTAATCAAATGTTGTGCAAAATTTATAAGCTTGACCACATACTAATTTAAATTCCTTTATTCTGTATTCTTTTGCTGTGCTTGATACTAGATGGGGTGGACCCCTGCCTCAAAGTTGGCTTGATGATCAACTTGTTCTTCAGAAGAAAATTCTTGCTAGGATGTACTCGTTTGGAATGACTCCAGGTATTTTTAGAAGAAGATTTAAACTCAATCCTCTATATTTGTAGGCATCCTTAAGATCACAATCTTGCATGATAAATAGATACATTTTGAATCTTAGAAGTTCTCTTAATATAATATTTTAGGTTGGTAACGTCCTTAAGATCACAATCTTGCACAATTAACGGATACATTTTGACTCTAAAAAGTTATATATCTATTTATGGAGAAAAAATTGTTCACATCACATCTTTGATTATTTTTCATTGTAATATGAAGTTTATATGTTTAGATTACTTTGTGGTTGATGCTTGTAAATAGCTAAGGTTTTATAACATATTGCGTGATACATTTGACAGACTGCATTAGTTGAGGTTTGGAAACTGAGTGTATGCCCTTCTCTCATATACACAACGCTGTTTCTCATGACTATTCAATAACTCTAAACATTATTTTTTTTCATTTATTGTCTCAAAATATTTGAGGATAACACTTAATTTGAGTTCAAAACCAATCATATGAACTAAACAAAGTTCTATCGTATGGCATAAATCCTATTGTATCCTGTCTCAATTAATTTTACCAAGTCTGTTGCAGATTGAAATGGTTTTATAAACAACATAATTAGCACAGTAATTTGGTACGTAATGTACCAATTGCAAAATTACATAAGGCCAAGGGGAATAGATTTGAAGGTATATTTTGAGAATTGCGACAACAAATATAACATTGTTTTCACTTGTTCATATTACTTATGCCTTCTTACATGCTAGTGGGATTGGCAACATAAGTTGATTACCGGAGTCATCAATGGTGTAATGTTGACACCCAGGAATGAACAACAATAAGACAAGGGAAGAGGACATAATTCACACTCTCTATTTGACTAACACAAAGTGCAATAGGAACAATCCTTAAATTGGTTTTTACTAAGAGCCATGTTTATTGGAAATTGGAAATAACTAGTAATGATGGATATAATAAAATCATGACTATCTTGATGGTGTTGAGATGTGCCTTGGTGAATGGATATTTAAATTATATAAATATATTAATGATACAATGGTTCAATGATGATATTGCCACTACTGACTATTTTAACAGAATAGTTAGTGACTAAATTCTAATATTTTTTTAATAAGTATGTTGTTTATGATATAGAGTTTATTGATTTGTCTTATCTTAATTTTGTTAATTTTTATAAGAAAATTAGGAAGAAATTTAAAATTTACATTATATTAAATGATGTTCAAGATGCTTACACAGAGTCGAACCGGAGTTCCATCAATTGTGCAACAATGCACTAACCATTAGGATGTCAAATCGGAGATCTATCAATTGTGCAATAAGGCACTAACCATTAGGATGCCTCAACAGAGCCTCTTGGTCTGAGCTCATGAAGAAAACAAGTCAGTGTGCTGATAACTTTCAATAAAATAATTTGTGCTTTGGACAATCTTTTTCATTTGAAATATCAGGTAAAGTTGCATTTGATCACTATTTGATTCAGCTTTTAGAAATCCTCTTATGTGCTAGTGATGGGCCTGAAGCAACCTCAATAATTTTGGCTAGTACTATTACACATTTATATGAAAATGAAGGCCAAACAAGCCTTTATGTTTGGATACCAGTCTTGATTTAAGCTGTAAAACTTTTTTCTTTCTACCATTCCTTCTTTATCCTTTTACCTAATAGTAGAGCATTGGTGAGCATGGTTTGATGTACTGCCTAAAAGCATACTAGATGAGCAGTACATACTGCTGATTGGTACGTGGACCAACCATTTTCGGATGGTACAAGATGAGCATTGGTGAGATGGTTTGACATACCACCTGAAAGGGTACAAGATGAGTGGTATGTATCGGTTCGCCTGTTGATTGATACACTGACCAACCATTTTTGGATGGTACACTATAAGGGGGTGTACCAGATGGTATGCCTCATGTATCACCTGATATGGTCACCATTACTGATCAATGCGGGTTGGTAACAGTTGGATTTCAATGGTACCAATCAACATTTGGGTCAAATCAGTTCCAATAGTTAGTTCGACCGTTGGGCCTTGTTTTGGCCCTTTAAATCTTCCTTCCTCCCTCTCTTTCACTCACTCTCACTCATTTGCATTCTCTCTCTTTCACTCACTCTCACTCATTCTCATTCTCACTCTTTCTCACGCACTCACTTGTTTAATCTTCCTAAATGACAATTAGTAGAATCAACATCTTGATTTGGATTAGATTTGGACAAACGAGAGATTAGAACTCAGGATTTGATGAATTTTTCTCTGATTGAAGGATGTTTTATTTATAATTTTATATAATTATAGGCTTATTAATGTATATTTAGGAATATTAAGCGTGTTTAAGGACATCTTTTATGTTAGGCCCATTTCGGTCCATTCTCTTAAATTTAGGCCCCATATTGAGGCATTTAGGCCTAGTCACAACTTGTTATTAGCTATTTGATTATGAATTTAGTAGTTGATTAAAGGTTTTTTTATTATATTTAATGTGATTAAAGTCTAACGAGAGTTAATTAGTATCATTGTCTAACATTTAAACCCAATTAGGGGTCATTAGCTATAATTTATACCTAATCACAGGTTATTAGTTGTTTGATTATGAATTTATTGGTTGACTAATGGGTTTTCTTGTATTTAATGTGACTAAGTTTAATTAATGTGATTAAGGAGAGTGCGAAAAGTTGTTTCTCGATGGATCTGGAAACCAAGAGTTCTATTCATTTATGGTTTAGACTTTAGATACACTTTATTCTTATCCAAATATAATTTATATATGAAGAATTTGATAGAAAAAACCCTAAAAAAGTTTTTCTAATTTTGAGGCATTCTTTGGCTTTCTTTCAGAACATCGGCATGTTGCCCTGACCACGGTTCGGGAACTGTCGGTTCCAGTTCCTATTTTGATTCAAATTACTAATTATTATTATTATTTTTAATTAAAAATAATTTAAAATATGAAAAATTAATAATTTTATTTCTAAAATTTGAAAAATAGATGTATAACTATAATGAGTGTAATGACATAAAAAAAGTTGGTATAAAAAGAATAAAATTATAAAATTTTTAATCAAACTAAATGACTTAATAAAGATTTGAACCTAGGTTTCTTGGCTTTAACCATAAGGATTTAACCACTACACTATAGAGTATAGACACAATTTGTTTTATTTTTTTATCATATTTAACCGGTTTGGAACATGAACCACTAGTTTCGATTTTCCAAAATCAGGAATCAGAACCAAACTGCCCAGGGCCAGTTCCAATTCGATTTGGAATTGGCTAACCGTTGGGCTAGTTTGGTTTCAGTTTGAACCCTGTTCGGTTTGAACGGTTCTCGTTCGAATTGAACCTAGTTCGGTTCTTGTTCAAACCGAACCGTGGTCAGGGCTCCTGGCATGTACCAATGTACCAACATATGGCACACCATTGCTAACCGATACGTCTTGGTCTGCCATAGTGATCAATTTGGCTGGTCGACACGAGGGGACATTCCTTGCCAGCAAGAAAGTTTTCTATTGAAATCAAAATTGGTAATGGACTTAAAGGATTGTATGGGCTTCATTATCAACTAAATGACAACTAAATGAGTGATGTTTTACTAGCCGAGAATTAAGTACCTTAGTGCTTAATGATCTTTTCATTCTCACTAGTAATATTTTTCTCTTATGCTTTTGTGTTGCAGTCTTGTACAACTCAAGCTAATTTGGTATTTCAGATCTGAACTTCATGGTTAGTGTGGGTTCCACGTTTGGCGTACTACCTGAAACAATATGAAAAGGGTCAAGTTTGACCCCAATGGTCAATTTGACCATTGGGCCCTCTTTTGGGGCTTTAAATCCCCCTCCTTCGCCCTTCTTTCACTCACTCTCATTAGCTCTCTCAGTCTCACTCTCTTTCTGACACTTTCTCACACTCTCGCTTGTGATTAAAGCTTCTAATCAATGATTAGTAGTAATTAAGCTATTGATTTGGATAAAAGAGGGATTCAAATTTGGGATCTGATGGAGTTCCTCTCTAATTTGAAGGTATTTAGCTTCTTTTTATGTTTTCTTTATCATTTCATATAATTAGAGGCATATCAATGCATATTTATAAAGATTAAATATGGTTAAGGTCATTCTCTTGCGTTAATCCCAATTAGGTCTACTGTCTTACATTTAGGCCCAAATTTGGGGCATTTAGACTTAATCACAGCCTTATACATTATTTATGGCTCATACACACAATATTCTTAGTTAAATACAATAAAATTACCATTAATTTAGGATAAAAAACCTAAAAAGAGAATTTTTTGAATTTATAAAAAAATTTCAGTTTTTTTCTAAAATCAATATGCACCAATGTACCATATGCTGGTACCAATCGGTATGTACTGGTCTGCTCATGACCAATACCATCGGTCAGCACAATACGATGGTCCTAGCTTTTGTATGAGAAATCCTTTTTACATACATAATTTTTTATTTTTTAGAAAAAGGATTTAAGAGAAGAGTCCTCAATCCGATTAATGATTTATTATGCTGTATGAAAATAGGTGAACTGTTAAAATTGAGTCAAATTGTTTCAGCAATGGTAAGAGGTCTTAATCTCGATGCGCCACCGTCTTATTTGACATGTAGTTGTCTGTTCACTTTATTTTTTTAAACTGGACATTTATTCTTCCTTCCCTACTTAATGTTAAAATGTTGTAGCAATTGTTATTAATTATCAGCCATTTTTGGGTCCTAAACATAGAGAATCATTGGAATTGTGCAGAAACAATTGAAGCTGGTTTATAATTTCGGTAAAGTTTCTTCTCGTGGTTACCTTATGCATTCATGTTGGGCCATTTATGAGCTTGTTTATAAAAATATCATGACTTAATTTATAATGTGCCTTTGTATTGGTTTATATGTTTTTCTTATTCTGCAGTTTAAAGTTTTCAATACTGTAAGTTTGCAACAATTTTACTTGCAGTTCTTCCTGCCTTTTCTGGAAATGTTCCTTCGGTGTTGAAATCCAAATTTCCTTTAGCTAAAATTACTCACCTTGGAAATTGGTATGAGTTATGACCTAAATACTGTTTTACCTATTATCCAAGATATGGTTTTAGATTGCAATTTGATCATTGTTAATCTTTGTAATTTGAGAAGTACCATGTCATACCTTTTTTTGGTACACTGGCAGCTTGTCATTTTCTCATTTTTTCTTTTTTCCAATATGATCTTGATATTTATCATTGACAGTATTTTGTTGGGGTGTCTGCACTACTGTATCATTTATCTCCGTCCACTTTCTATGACAAACCTATTTATGTTGATGATGTATTAGATAAATCAAAATTTTGAAATGCTCTTTCTGCTTTTCTATGAAGTTGTTGTCATCAGTAATTAGATTGTTGCCCAAAATTGTGCAATCTAATGATCAACCTATGATCAATAAGCAGCTAGCCTAGACTTGCTAGCAAAATAATTAAACCTTTCAGATTTACCAAGTCTAAAAGAATATAAAGTTTTTGCTAACAGTTATTTATGCAAAACAAAACCAATGATGAATCATATAAAAGAAAACACTGGGTATTAATGCATTATCATTCCTTATTATTTGTATGATACGAAAGCAAGAATGTAAATATTGGTCTAATGTCAGTTTTTGCAACCAATAAATCTGATATGGTACCAGCACACTGGGTGATATACTGACCTGTACCTTTCAGTATCATGATAAAAAATAAATAAAGACATATTGGTACTGATCAATAAGATCTGGAATTGGTCCTCGGTCAGACTGATAACACTGGAGGTCTATATCAACTGTTATAACCAAAATTTGATTCCATCTAGTATTTTGGACCTTAAAGATTAATTTCTTCGCATTTAACCACTAATTCAGAAACTCAAGTAAAAGAACAGCTGTGAATGGATATAGATAATTTAAGAAACTATGTTATGAGAATTTTTAACCTTAAGTAAAAATGTAATCTTTCCCTTGCAGTATATGTCTTAATTGTCTTTTTTCTTCTGAGTAGGTTTCAATAATGAAACTTATGCATCTTCTCTCTTTTTGTTTGCAGTGTTGTATCAGTTGCTTCATACAAAGAATTTTTGTTCATAACATTTTTGCATTTGATTTTAGGCTGATATTTTGTTTTCTTCTTTGGCTACAGGTTTACAGTTCATAGTGATCCAAGGTGGTGTTGTACATATCTTTTAGATGCAACTGATCCTTTGTTTATAGAAATTGGAAAGGCATTTATGGAACAACAACTTAAAGGTACTACTTTATATTCGTATCTTGATTGGTGGGATAGAAATATGGATGCTAGTCATCGATAATCTCAATAGTATAGACTTTGAGGGCCTTGTAAGCATTAAAAAATTGTACCATGTAATTCTTTGCACTTGAATTAGGTTTGCGATGCTCTGTTTATCAGCATCATCATTTTTATCATTTAGCAAAACCTATATTTTTCTGTGTCAGTATCAATACTGTCAGAAAAATCTTCCATTTAAATAGCATTTTAGTATGAATTCTGAATATACACATTTGGTGTTAAGGAACTTCTCCTTTGTTGTTTTATCTAGAGATCAGCATAAAATAAATGCTTTATCTTGACAGAATTAGTGTGGGACTATCCCACCAATTCATTTGATTTTAGCATGAGACATAATATCTGTCTGCTTGAATATTGTTATAATTTGAATAAGGCTTTTTTATCGTGGTTCTAATCACATTATTTTTATATATTAGGGAGATTATCAATACGATTTAAAAGTAGGTGATTCACTAATCTATTATGGCAGCGAGTAATTGGCACATCTTGGCATCTTATTGGCTTAAATAAGGTTTTTTTAATTCGTGCAACTGAGACGTTGTTTTCTTGGTTTACTTGTTCTTTTGTTGGGTTGACTTGGTGTTGGTGATCTTTTTTAGCTTACTCTTCATGTTGCTCTTTTACGAGAACTATTTCTTCCAGATTTGGCTGGATCTCTTTTTTCTATTCCATCTCATAAATGAAAGAGAAATAGTCATTCACTTTTATTAAAAAAATGTAAATTAGCAACTGTCAATGATTTAATATCTTTTCTGGTATACTTGCTTTTTCTTTTTCGTAAGGGTTGCATACACCACTGTCATATTTTAATGTTTTGTGAGAAATTATGTACCCTTTCATGTCATTGCAGAAGATAATATTATAATCCATAAATTGCTTAAATTTAATTGTGACCTTCCTCCAGTAATGCAACAAATTACTCATTTAAGATTTGAAACAATGTTCACTTATTCTGCAGAATATGGCAGGAGAAGTCACATATACAATTGGTACATTTCTCTTTCCATCTTCTGAGAAACCTTTATTCATGCTGCTAGTAATTTCTTTTATATGCAAGCTCTTATGTTATTTCCAAGGACCAAGCATATCCATGGGTAATGCAGATACTGCTAATACAATTCTCATAATCAAGCCTTACTAACAAAGAAAATATAACATAGCACAAATCTTCCTACTGGAGAACTTAGTGTTAGCTCTTCAACAACAGAAGTGGTCCTTTTATTTACTAGGTGTTCTTTGTCTTCATAACTTAATTTGATGTTATTCTTCTCATATATAAATATAAATAAATAAATAAATAAATATATATATAAATAAATATATATATATATACAAATATTGTATCCTAAGCTTTTGGGATGACAATCTTTGTCATTAATGAACAACAACGTAGTCATAAATAAAGTCGGTACCAAAGATGTCGTTTTGCTTTCGCAGTTTTCCTGGTCTGTGAAGGACTAAAAGAGTGACCATTTCCCAAATGGCAAGAGTTATTGCCTTGGAAGTGCTTCAAGCCAGGTAACAGTAGGAGTCAAACAGGCCTTGTTCCCACTTATAAGAATGCGATGTTTCTTTTCCTTGAAAGCTTTCGATCCAAGCCTTCCTTCCCTACGGCGAATCCATGTTCTCATCCCATGAGACCCACCAGATAAAGAGTGAGTGAGTGAGTGAGCCTTGCCACCAGCCTTTGTTCAACAGATGTGCGAGGGGACGTATTCGTCGTCGTCATGGGTGGAGAATCTAAAACCACGCCTCCGGCAGAGCGCCAAGGGGTAGGCTTCTCCGATCGGCTTGTGGGAACAGGTCGTGTTCGCGGTATTGCCTGTTTGCATATCGAGCAGCTACAGTCGTCCGTGATATGGGAGAATCTGACCTTCATCATCTTGTTCTCCACTCTCTCGTTTCGGCATCTCTTTCCCCTGCGATCTGATTAGATATGCATAATTAAAGGTCGTCGGGTGTGTCTGCTACTTGGAAGGAAGCTCCAAAACATTGCGTGCGTTTGCGTATCCTATATATATATATACATATATATCCATATATGTATATTTGTGTGTATATATATACATATACATATGTATATATATGTGTGTGTGTGTGTATATATATGTATACACATACATATACATTTACATATATATATACATATACATAAACACACACATATATATATAAACATACATATATATATATATATATGTACATATATATATATATACATACATATATATCAATATAAATCACATTGATATATGTATGTGTATACATGTATATATGTATGTATGTATGTATATGTATGTGTATACATATACATACATACATATATACATGTATACACATACTTATACATACATACACTCACCTATATATCAATATAAATCACATTGATATATGTGATAAGTTATTCTTATGTAACCAAAGATGTTCTTGTTTGTAATATGAGTTGTAACCCACATTAGGGTGATCAAATTTATGTAACCAATCTTTTATAGATATAGAAAATTTAGTAAGAAGCATAGTAGCATACATCATGTAACCAATCATTTTACATATAAAGGCAATCAGTGCTTTGTCATCATTTGATTTAAACTTGGTAGCTCTATTATAGATTCTCCTTTTGTCATTTTCATGAATAATTAATTACAATTGTAATGCATTATCTTTTCATTTGTTGCATGAAATAACAATTATAATTGTTTATTGTACTTATTTTCATATGCTTATTTTATAGTTTTTATTGTTCTTTTATCAAAATGTCTAATTTTAAGAGGGAAAAAAATGCTCCTAGAAATCAATCAAATATTTGAAGAGAGTATCCTATAAAACTTGAAAACAATGGAAGGAAAATCATACGTAACTTATGTGAAAAGACCATCTCAGTTGGGATATAGTACAAGCAAGGTTCGTCGTATCGATCTGTACTAGTGTTCCAATCATGTGTCGATATGGTATGGACCGAGGCATATCAACGTATTATATGGTATGCAAGATTCGTAATTTCGTACCATATCGGAGTATCGAGCTGAGCTCGATATGGTACAATATGAGGTTTCCTTCTTAAAACCTCGTACCATATACGGACCGAGGCATTTTTTTGCTCACGTGGGGAAAAGAAACTGAGGTTTCCTTCTCCCCGCACAAAAAAGGGTGACGAGGTGACGTCGCCGCCTCATCGCCTCGTTTCTTTTGCCCGCATGGGGAGAAGAAATGTCGCCTCGACGACGCTCGATTTCTTCTCCCCACAATGTCGCCGAGGTTTCTTCTCCCTGCGTGGATGAGGAGTGTTATCGCCGATGATGCCGAGGCCTCATCGCCTTAGATGAGGAGGTGATATCTCATCTACGGCATCCGACGAAGGAGGGCGGCGATGTATCGGGATCGTCGACGGAGAGCGGCGTCGGATCTCTAGGTTCTCCCTTTTCTTCTCCCTCTTCTTTCTTTTACCTTGGCTAATACCACCCAATAGCAGGCGGCGACGGTCGAAATCGACCATCATCGACCGATTTAGGGTGGTAACGGGGCAAAAACAATCCCAATCGACGATATTGGTCGGTAGCGGTTGGTCTGCAAACCAGTATGTACCGCCCGGTATGGGTGGTATTATTCAAAATTAAAATCCTTGATGGTATGTATGGTACATGTATTGATACTCTAGTGATGCACGAATACTGGTGCCAAGATCTGGATCGATATCATCGCTATGACCCTCGTATTCATCATAAAACTGTTTCAACGTAGCACGTATGTATTCTTCCTATTCCTTGGCCTTTTTTTGAATTGCATCATTGCTTACTTGTTGTAGCTTATTTTAAATAATTAATGGATCTTCGTTGGAATCTTTTTGCATTTTACAATATTGGGATAGCTATAGGTCAAATGTTGCTTCAATCGAGTGATTCCTCTATCCCGACCAATGTAGTTACAATGTTCGCACTGCCAATGATGACGGTTGTTGTCCAAACAGTAGGCATGATTCTAAGCATTATCATATACCTATTCCTTTGGTGCAATGTTCCTATAAAAATTTATTAAATTAACAAGCTACGATTAGCCCTAATTTTTGTCGAATTTGAAATAACAAGCTGTGATTATTTGTAATGAATCTCACTTTGCCACTATAAATATGTTAATCACCTTAATATTGGATTAAATACATAAATTTGACCCAATATTGGTTAAATTACAATGAAATCATTATTAAATTTACTAATCACAGCATTAAAAAACCTAAATACTCCCTAATTAGCCATCTTTTACCATTATAAACATGTCAAACACCCTAATAGTCATTAAATACATAGAATTAACCCAATATTGATCAAATTACGATGAAATCATCATTAAATCTACTAATCACACCATTAACATACTTAATTACTCTTTAATTAGTCCTCTTTCACCACTAAAAACATGTCAAACACCCTATTACGGATTAAATACATTAAATTGACCCAATATGAGTCAAATTTCGATGAAATCATCATTAAAACCACTAATTACAGTATTAAAAAAATCACTAATTAACCTTATTCTCTCGTCATAAACATGTAAATCACCCTAATATGCATTAAATACATAGATTTCAACCCAATCCGTGTCTAATTTTGATTAAATCAGTATTAAACATACTAATCACAACATTAAATGCCTTAATCACTCCAGAATTAATCATATTCTACCATCATAAATATGTCAAACAACATGATAGACATTAACCACATATAATAGGATTAATCATCTCATAACTTAACAAAAATCTAGAAAGGGAATATATACCTTTTGATTAGAGTGATCCTCCTCTCTAACTTAAGTGTTAAACGTCTCAAGTGAGCCTCTAAAATTTGATCCAATCTACAAGGTGCAACTTTGCTTGAGTTTAAGAGAGTGAAAATGTGGGAATGAGAGAGAGATGTAAGTGAGAATGAAAGAGAGTAAAAGGGGTTGAAAAAAGGGGGAGGAAAGGGTTTAAAAACCCTTTGAACTAGTGCCAATGGTCAATTTGACTATTGGAATGGATCAAATCTCAACCATCCATTGATATGAGTTTCAACCGTTTTGCTCGGTACAGACCCTGTATCACTCGATAAGAGATACCCAATTTATAACCGCTTGGTATAGAGTGGTCCGTATGCTAATCACCTGTTGTATCACCTATATTGTACCGTATCGAGTGGTACAACAAACCAAAGATTGAGATTTTATATCATACCGGAGTTTCGAGCTTCGCTTGGTACGGTACCGTGTAGCGAGCGGTATGCCAAGGCATGCTAAGCGGTACACCTAATTTAGGCGTAAAATCCTTCAAAAATACCTGAAAATAAAAAAAAAGTTAGGATAGAGTTTTTAAGTTAGAAATAAATATAGTAATAGTATGAGTTTAGCAAAATCAATGTAAATTACATAAAAATAGTATCACATCTTTTTCGGACTTTGAGGAATAGCCTTGTGCAAGGTTCGTATTTCAGTCCATTACGGATTATCCTTTTGTAAATATTGAAATATCTACAGAAAAATCATTTGAATTGTTAGACTATTTTGTTACAATCTAAACTCTAAAATTCAAATGAATTAAATAATCACATATGTAGATATACTTGATTGTTGATTTTACCACCAAAACGAACGACGGGCCTCTATGGGTGGTGGATCGGGGTCCTCGATCCTATACATCTGCATATCAATATGATATATTTATTGGACTCAATTATGAAATTGATCCTACAACATAGTGCATTGATACACCGTATGTCATTGGTGCATTAATGTGGTGTTGATCGTAGGTTGATCGTCATGAATCACGTTTGTTTGAGGCAGCTCCTGAGGCATATGTTGGTGAATGTCAGAGTTTCTACTTTCGCTACTGATCTATATCATATTGTTGCTCAGAGAAGTATGACCATCACCGTACTGCTATTGGTCATATGATTCTCCATAATACGACGACTATGAATACGATAAGCTTTGTTCTGTGTCTATATCATGTAGGCTCTATCGCATCTGCTCAAATTCATCCATTGTCTTCCTCTTCTCCTTCCGTGCATAAACTTGACCAGTGCCTTGTCGAGTTCCATGATCTGAATCTTGGGTGGCATGTATAAAATATTGCTCCTCGATCCATGCACCCTCAAGTTGTGTAGACGAGACCAATGACTGCCGGACATCGCCGCCATCGTCGCCATCATTCATCGAGGCACTACTATCCGTGTTGCTATCATGTCTCTGGATCGAGTGATGCGATTATGAAGGTGTCTCGTTGCCTGACTCGATTCTTTCCAACGATGCAAGTGATGCTACTTCCTTCCCCTTTGCCTTTGCACGTTGGGCGGACGATTGTGACCGTTTGGTGTTTGTAGTTCCTCGAGCAGTTTGACTCATTGTTTGACTCCTACCACGTTGTGACCGAGGGGGATTTTCCACTTGCTGGGGTTGTGCTTTCTCTTCTTCTATTGCCTCATCAAGTAGAGGATCCTCTGTTAAGACTCTAGCAAGGAGAGTCCTAA
>LVTN01001715.1:13575-60476 GCA_001649415.1 Musa itinerans
GTCTCAACCTACCATCGGGCCATCAAGTTCCCTACCTCGACAGGGACCGGGGAATCGCGGAGCGACCCAGGGGAGTCGAGGAGATGCTACCTCACAGCGGTTACTCTCCCAAAGAAATCACGCATCCAGGATCAGGATCCCCGAGAAAAGGCTGTACCACCTACACGCCTCGAACCTCCAGAATAGCTCGTCGAGGTGCCCTTGAAAGGAAACCAGGCCAGTCTAACCGCGAGAATCGGTACGGCCCAGCCCAAAGAAAATCAGCTCCAGCTCATCAACTTTTTGAAAGAAAACACCGATGTGTTCGCATGGTCACCCAAGGAAATGCCAGGGATCGACCGGGCAGTGGCCGAACACCAACTGAACGTCAGCCCCGGGGCTAAACCTGTGAAGCAAAAACCGAGGAGGTTTGCTCCCGACCGACAGAAGGCAATCGGCGAAGAGGTCGACCGACTAACAGAGGCTGGGTTCATTACCGAAGTAAAATATCCTCAGTGGTTGTCAAATGTAGTCCTTGTTAAGAAACCAAATGGAAGTTGGCGAATGTGCGTTGACTACACCAATCTCAACCGGGCGTGCCCCAAAGACTACTACCCACTCCCGAGGATCGATCAGTTGGTCGACACCACGACGGGTTATGAACTCCTTATGTTCATGGACGCATACTCAGGCTACAACCAAATCCCAATGGCATCCAAGAATCAAGAGAGCACCGCTTTCATCACTGACCGAGGGATATACTGCTACAGGGTAATGCCATTCGGTCTAAAGAACGCTGGAGCAACATACCAGAGGATGGTCGACAGGCTGTTCAAACACCAGATCGGCAGGAACATGGAGGTGTATGTGGACGACATGATTATAAAGAGCAAAACCGCGGAGGCACATCTGGCTGACTTGGTAGAAACCTTTCAGACCCTCAGGCGATTCAACATGCGCTTAAACCCCGTAAAATGTGTGTTCGGGGTTAGCTCGGGAAAGTTCCTTGGCTTCATCATCCACCAGAGGGGGATCGACGCCAACCCAGAGAAGGTCCGGGCCATTACCGAAATGCATCCGCCCCGCTCGATCAAAGAGATGCAGTGCCTCACCGGAAGCTGGCGGCACTCAACAGGTTCATATCTAAGTCAGGTGACAGGTGTCTTCCCCTCTTCCGGGCCCTGTGGCGACCCAACAGCTTCGCCTGGACCCCGGAGTGTGAAGAGGCTTTTGAAAACCTGAAGGCATATCTCGCCCGCTTACCCCGACTCGCTTCCCCTGAGCCTGGAGAAACTCTCGGTCTTTACCTAGCAGCATCAACACGGGCGGTCAGCTCGGTACTGGTTCGGGAAACACCGCCGAGGCAACAGCCCGTCTATTACGTCAGCCACGTCCTTACCGGGCCCGAGGCACGGTATTCCCCGATTGAAAGGCTGACCCTGGCATTGATAAATACGGCGCGGAAGCTGCGCCCGTACTTCCAGTCCCACACAATCAGGATCATCACCGATCAGCCGCTGCGGCAGATCCTAGCTAAGTTCGACGCATCAGGTCGAATGTTACGATGGTCGGTCGAACTCAGCGAATTCGACATTCAATATTCTCCTAGAAGCGCCATAAAAGCCCAGGCACTGGCCGACTTCATCTCCGAACTCACACCCGAAGATCACGCAGACGGACGAAAAGATACCGACCACCCCTGGGCCCTGCATGTGGACGGCTCGGCCATCACTGGCGCAGCCGGGGTCAGGCTCGTCCTCAAAAGCCCGACCGGAGAAACCTACGAGAGATCCATCCGGCTGCAATTCCGAGCCACAAACAACGAAGCTGAGTACGAAGCACTGCTACATGGCCTACGCCTCGCCCGAACGGGAACTACGAGGCCCGAGATGCGACCATGGCGTCATATCTGGTAGAAGTACAGTGGCTCGCCCGCCTCTTCAAACGGTTCTCGATCACTCAGATACCTCGGGGCCAGAACACACCAGCCGATGCCCTGGAGAAAGCGGCTTCCGCCCGAGGTCCGGGAAAAATACCGGCGACCGAGCCCATAACGGCACCAACCGTACCGGCCTGCGGCGCCATCGGAACTCAAACCTCGCCCGACTGGATGGAAGAAATACTACGTTTCAAGAAAGACGGAACGGAGCCCGACAACCCGACGGATGCAAGGCGATTGAGGCGAACCCAAGCCTGGTATTGCATGGTCGGGGGGAACCTATACCCCCGAGGATTTTCTCAACCCCTCCTACGCTGCCTCGCACCACCCGAAACCAAAACCGTCCTCGCCGAGCTCCACGAGGGGATTTGTGGGGAACATATCGGGGGACGAACCTGGGCCTTCAAGACTCTCAGACAAGGGTATTACTGGCCAACGATGCGCCGAGACGCCGCATCATACGTGCAAAAATGTCAACAGTGCCAAAGGCACGCCCGACTGCAACATCAACCAGCGGTCCCCCTCACCTCGATGGAAACCGCTTGGCCCTTCGCCCAGTGGGGGCTAGACCTTCTCGGCCCTTTTCCTCCCGCTCCGGGACAACGGCGCTTCGTCATAGTCGGTGTCGATTACTTCACGAGATGGGTGGAAGCCGAGCCCTTGGCCTCCATCTCCGAAAGGCAAGTTCAAGCTTTTACTTGGAAGAACATCATCACCCGGTTCGGGATCTCAAGGGCCATCGTCACCGACAATGGGGCTCAGTTCAACAACGCCAAATTCAAAACCTACTGCTCGTCGTATGAAATTCAGTTGAAGTTCAGCTCGGTAGCGCATCCCCAGACCAACGGACAGACCGAGGTGATGAATCGAGCAATCTTAGAAGGCCTTAGAAGGAGGATCGAGGGCGCGCACGGGCCTGGGTAGACGAACTGCCGAGCATTCTGTGGGCAATGCGCACAACCCCGAAAACCGCTTCGGGCGAATCACCGTTCAGCCTGGCGTTCGGAACCGAAGCGGTCCTTCCGCCCAAAATGGTGTTCCCAACCTTACGTACCTCAGGCTACAGGCAGGAAGATTCCGGAGAGGGCCTGAGGGCGCACCTAGACCTCCTCGAGGAAAGGAGGGCCGAGGCCCACCTACGCGCCCTAGCGTACAAAAAGGCGGTGGCACGGATTTACAACCGAAGGGTCCGCCCCCGTCCAATTAAGGTCAGGGACCTCGTCCTCCGAAAGGCGGAGGTAACCAACCCAACCCGTGCGGGAGGCAAGCTCGCGCCCAACTGGGAGGGCCCTTATAGAGTCTACGACGTGGTCCGAGAAGGGACTTACCGACTCGAAACTATGGAAGGAAACCACCTGCCAAGGACCTGGAACGCAGCAAATCTGAAGAAGTTCTACCCGTAAAGAAAGTCAGAAAAGGCCTGTGTCACGAGAAGACCGACACGACAATAGCCAAAGTAAACAATCTCCAATACAAAAGATCTATACATGGAGTAGGCGGGCAATACAAGGGCCGAGAGCCAACCCGACCAAAAACAAAAAGTAAGATACAGGTCAACACGGGGGAGGCGTTTCGGGCCCGTCATCAAAAGGAACGCTTGCCGGCATATCCACAGTCTCATCTGCGGGGTGGTCGGTGAAGGGGTCCGGCTCCAGCTCCCACTCCGGATGATTCGATCGGGCGCGAGCACAGGCCACCCGATATCCAAACTCGTATGTCGCCCGCCCCGACCTCACCAGGCCACGCTCGAACCCGGCAGACGCCTTGTACTCGGTAATCGCCCTCTCTATTCGTTCAAGCAACGCCCGTTGCTCCTCCTTCAAAGCCTCCTCGGCAGCCCAAGCAGAAGACCGGGCGGACTCGATATCGCTCGAAAGAGTCTGCACTTCATCATCCAGCGTTCGGGCGCGGGCTTGGCTTTCCTCCAACTCGACCGTTAGGCGCTTCACCTCTTCGTCTAAATCCGAGGCGCGCTGCTCGGCTGCTGCTACGGCCTCCGGCCCGAACTGCCTCAGCTTTTGATTCTTGAGCCGAAGCGTAGCGTAGGTGCTCGATTGTCATTCGATCACCCGCCCGGCGTCAAGGACCCGGTCGATCAACGCCATTACGTAGTGTTGGCCCTACATCCGAGGTCAACGTCAAAACCCGCAGAAAGAAGCAGGCAAACAAAGGAGGGACGCCATTACTCACTCAGACCAAGGACTTGGCCGCCCGATCTGCCAACACCTCCGAGGTGGAACTGTAAAGTTCCTTGGCCAACTTTGGGTGCAGCGCCCCCCGGATGAACTCTTGGGCCGTCGACCCATCGGCCCAGACGCAGCTGTCCGCTTTGAGGTTGGGCCACCGAGGGACGTAGGGGGTTCCCACCTCGCCAGCAGGGAGGTTGGTCATGCTCGGGGCCTGATACTCCTCGGCCCCCAACCGACTGACGCGGCACATGTCCCGCATCGACGTTGGGCGCCCCAACGCCTGTTTGGCAGGGTCTCCGCCGGCTAGGTCGATCACCTTCTTGCCTTTGGCGCTCCCCAAAACATCATCCGATGGAGCGGCCCCCGTCAGCCCCACGGAGTCACGTTCGCGAGCGACCGATCTCGCAGACACCTTCCTGACCGCAGTCTTTAGCTTCTTAGCAGGCCGACCCATGTTCGGAGGACCTGGCACACCCTCAGACGCCCCCCTTTTTAGGACATCTCCAGAGCTGTTTTCGCCTTGTGATGGAGCCGCAGCGGGTCAGGAGTGAGTCATCTTCTTCACAGATTGCAAGTTCACCATCTCTACAAAAGAAAGACCCGATCGGTCAGGTAGACCGGACGAAAATGGCGTACGACACGAAGACAACCATACCCCCAGCAATCGGGCTCAACCCTGCATCGGCCAGCCATTACTCGGTCATCTCTCTGATCGCCCGAGAAGAGGACAAAACGCTCCTCAGCCGGCCCACATCCGCCAACTCTCTGCCTGAAAGCAGCGGGAGGGCGTTGTCGACAGAGCGGGAAGTCCATCTGGTACTGAAGCCCCACCCTCGACTGCAGTCGACGAAAAAGAAACGACTCTTCTAGCCTTTGTTGTTGGAAGGGGCCCCGCTAATCTTGAACCCACTACGGGCGGCTAAGTAATAACCGCCCCGACCCCGACACAATCGAAAGCAGGCCAGGAATAGAGCCCTGGACGGTTCTATCCCGGCCATGCGACACTCCCCGAGGAAGACGACCAAATAGCGCCAGGAGTTGGGCGCCATCTGAGACGGCGATATGCCCCACTTACGGAGGCAGTCCTCGATCACGAAATGGAGCGGGAACCGCAACCCCGCCTCGAGGGCACCCACAGTCAACCCGAACCCTTGGGGAAACTGGTCATACGGCCGTTGACCCGGACGGGGGGCCGACAGGCTGTAACTCTCAAGGATACAGTATCGAGCCCGAAGCTCCCCCAGAAGCTCCTCCGTCACCTCTGAATCTAAGTTGTGCCACTGCTTGAGGCTCTCAAGCAGGGCAGAACTCCCCTCTTCCTCTAATGGTACGTTCCCCGGGGACAAATGCCTAAACCCGGGGCCCTCGGAAGAAGAAGTAGAAGATGAAGAGGAGGAAGGCGGAGATGGATGTGTCATTTGGTCAATAAATCTTTTCTGAAGCTGTTGAGCGATAAGTACAACATCCAACTACAACATAAACAAGATTTGTAGAACAAAAGTCGCGGCGGCTAGACGGGGTGACGGCGACTAAACAGAGACAAGGGAAACCCTTCTGGGAGAAACTTATACAGAAGGAGTCGAGGGCGACGATCGGGCTTCCCGAGGAAAGGAAGATGAATCGCAGCCCTCGAAACCATCAGGAACCTCTCATTCCAAGACCGTCGCCGCTCCGCACGATGCGCCACATGGCACGCTGTCACCGCCCCGCTCAAAGCGCCATGCGGCGCGCAGTCACCGCCCCGCCCAGGGCACCACGCGGCACGTAGTCAATGGCCTAAATCCATTGCCCGAGTCACTCCAGATTGCGCCCCGCCGGCCCAGTTCATTCCCCGAGCCACGCCTCGTGGCCAGTCTAATGCCGGGGACACATCTCGGCCAAAACGCCCGAGCCATGCCTCAATGGCCTAAATCCATTGCCCGAGTCGCTCCAGATCGGTTCCCGACTTGCGACCCGCCAGCCCAGTTCATTACCCGAGCCAGGCCTCGTGGCCAGTCTAATGCCGGGGTCACATCTCGGCCAAAACGCCCAAATCGGCAAAGTCAACCCCTCCCTAGGCGTGGGGCGTTGCCCCTCAAACTGCCCCACAACGAGCCAATCCAGTTTCCACACGCAAACAATCTACACAAATCGCAGCATTCCGACCCAAGCATGCCTCTCGGCCCCTTGGGGACCCCACGGCATGCCTTGACGGGAGTACGACCGACTGCGTTGTCAAATTTCATGGTGACAAGATCCCAAGATAATCTCAAAAAGAACACGGTGGATACAAGTTCAATCCGTAATTTTAGCATGCAAATCATAAAGACGAACAAGAGGAGGGATAAAGTAGGGTGAGGACAACCGAATATCCAACGAGGACGAGGACGTTCTTGGACCCGGGTGCGGCGTACTTGTCAAGATCCGTGGAGGAGCAGTAGGCGAAGTTGGTGAGGGCCAGATCTTGGCTCGGCGTGTTCACCACGATCATTGAGTCGGCCACCGACGAGGGGCCGAACCCGAACCTCCCCCCATACGAGATCGAAGGGGGGAGGGAGAGAAAGGACTGGGCGAGTAAGGGTTCCTCGAAGCCTCAAAGAGAGAGGACGACGGAGGACAAGATCAACAGACTCATGATGGAGGAGGGAGGAGGTTACAGGGGAGACGATGTCTTGGTTTAAAGAAATGGGAAGCACGATTGAGAGATGTGTTGTTGGTTTAAAGAAATGGGAGACTTATTATCAGAAAATTAAAGTTTGTAAAATTTATAGTGATTAAGCCGGACAATAATAAGTATTACCAACAAGACATATGTGTTGTTGCCGTCATGGGTTAGGGGCTTTCGTCGTAGCGAGCCGATGGACTTCCACCATAGTGGATTGAGGGCTTTCGTCGTAGTGAGTCGATGAGCTTTCGCAACAGCGGGTCTTCAACTCCATCGTAGCGAGTTGAGGGTTTTCACCATAGTGGGCTGAAGGCTTTCGTCGTAGCGGACCTTCATCACCACCGTAGCGGGTTGAGGCCTTCCTCAACGGACAAACCCTCTTGTAGTTGGACCAGGCATCAAGCCTCGGATCCCGACCTATCATCCCATCACGTCATGGTGGGGCTAGCCGATTGTTAGGGGCCATTAGACCTGATATGGGCCCTTCTTCTAACGCTAAATATTATTATCTTAAAATTGTCAATCGTGAATCAACACAACTTGATTCTATCCTAAAAGCACAAAATCATTCATATAGCTCTCGTGGTAATTTGGTTAGGAGGCTAGAGTTGAGAGAGAGTTTGCCGAGGAAATTCTGAGGCGATGGTTGAGTGTCCAAGGTCACTTTAAGGTCAAGCCAATATATGCCTTAGTCCTCTTGGTATTCTTGCACAAGAGGTTGGTGTCGGGGAAAATTTCCCGACTCAATTCGATCGATACTTAGGTTAGTTTATGGAGTGTGAACAGTAGAGGATTCTAGTTCGACCTCTTGTTCAAGCCTAGAGGACTGACTTTTACACCTAAAAATTTAATGGAGAAAGATCGACGATTGAGAGGGGCTGGCCCGTACATCCTCTGGCGGCTCATTTATACGGACAATCGATCGATATAATTATCTGTGGCACCTCATCAGCGAAGGATGACTATACGAGCGTCATTTGTCAATCCTGACGGTTGCCAGGGCAAGCGAACGACAATCGTCTATGCTGCAAGACGACTAGGGAGGAAGGAGCATAACGACTTTTTTTGTTGGGGGTCATTGCTCTTAGCGATTGGTCCATATCGACTTCCCTAAGTCGCAGCCTACCAGAGGCGGTAGGTTGCTGCCTTGCCGTTCTCACTGGGAAAGGATTGTAATAGGCTTTTTCTCTACCCACGTCAGCATCTTTTCAGAAGCCCGCTGGCAGGTCAGGGGTGATGCCAGCATATTCCCTGTCAACTAAGCGTTTAGCGCTGATGTGTCTCCCGAAGTATTAAAATGGTGCTTGCTTTCTGGAGCGCGTTCTTCTCATACAGATACGGTTGCTTTCATGTTGATGAGTTATCAATCGGCCAATCAAGCGAATAGAGAGATGCATGCAGGCGATGATATCCCTAACACCATCGTCTATCTTGAATCTGAACCATGCCGTGTGTGTTCCTCGAAAGACTCACCATCGTCTATCTGTAATCTGCGGCCATGGAGCCGCCGGGCCCATGCGGCCCAGCGTCGTGGTCGTCGTCTTCGGAGGGGCCTTCCAGTAGAGGATTCTAGTTCGACCTCTTGTTCAAGCCTAGAGGACTGACTTTTACACCTAAAAATTTAATGGAGAAAGATCGACGATTGAGAGGGGCTGGCCCGTACATCCTCTGGCGGCTCATTTATACGGACGATCGATCGATATAATTATCTGTGGCACCTCATCAGCGAAGGACGATTATACGAGCGTCATTTGTCAATCCTGACGGTTGCCAGGGCAAGCGAACGACAATCGCCTATGCTGCAAGACGACTAGAGAGGAAGGAGCATAACGACTTTTTTTGTTAGGGGTTATTGCTCTTAGCGATTGGTCCATGTCGACTTTCCCTAAGTCGCAGCCTTGCCGTTCGTCGCTGGGAAAGGATTGTTATAGGCTTTTTCTCTACCCACGTCAGCATCTTTTCAGAAGCCCGCTGGCAGGTCAGGGGTGATGCCAGCATATTCCCTGTCAACTAAGCGTTTAGCGCTGATGTGTCTCCCGAAGTATTAAAATGGTGCTTGCTTTCTGGAGCGCGTTCTTCTCATACAGATACGGTTGCTTTCATGTTGATGAGTTATCAATCGGCCAATCAAGCGAATAGAGAGATGCATGCAGGCGATGATATCCCTAACACCATCGTCTATCTGTAATCTGAACCATGCCACGTGTGTTCCTCGAAAGACTCACCATCGTCTATCTGTAATCTGCGGCCATGGAGCCGCCGGGCCCATGCGGCCCCGCGTCGTGGTCGTCATCTTCGGAGGGGCCTTCTCCGGCGCCGACGGGTGAGCTGGGTGAGATAGTGGAGCTCCCCATGCTAGGTGAGGGGCTCTTCGACTCTGCTGCACTAGGGGATGAGTTCAAAAGGATTAAATTGTTTTCAAAAGAATCAGAGATGCAATTATGAACTTACGACGCATCCAGTTATGAATGATTAAGATGTTAATCATGTATTAATTACTAAGGTGTCGTCAGACTATCAGGCGTTAGTATGTTAAACAGAAGTCGTACTGAATTACTACTGTTACATGATCAAACATGCATGATTCATGCACCAAAACTACAAGCAAAAGCATAGACAACAGACCATTCTTCTTATTAACATAATCGAGTCGGTTCATGTGTTAATCATCATATAAGATATCCTAACAAAAGCTTTGCAAGAAGAACATATTCTGGTGCCCTTTTCAACTCAATTGGAAGAGATAAGTTAAATAAACAAACCTCAATTGGAAGAGATTGGCTGCTGTCCTTTTGAACTCTATGCCTTGCGAAATCAAGTGCTTACCAATGCTTGAGCTACAAACAAAAGTAAAGCAATTCCATAGCTGACAGTATATATGTATACATACATATATACATTTATACATGTATACATGCATACATGTATACATGTATACATATATACATATATATATATATGTATACATATATATATATACATATATATATATATATATATACATACACATACATATATATATATACATATATATATACATATACATATACATATATACATATATATATATACATATATATATATATACATATACATACACATACATATATATATATACATATATATATATATAACACACACACACTATATATATATATATTGAAAAGAATGGATTACTCATGTAGTATTTAAGTTTAAATGTAAGTAAACTATTTGTTGAACTGTAATTAACACTATAAATCTATGAAATTTTACTATGATGCTAAAAATATACTCATCTCTAAATCACACTTCAATGCATTTATTTATGCATGAGGAAGAGTCTTTTGTGTCGTCACATAACATGCTTCCATTTGGTTCGTAAAAACCAAATGTCACACACAGCTCAGCAGCAAACATCTGCCTCGACCATTTGGCAATGCATTCTCAAGATCCTAATAAAAACAGAGGGAATAACAAGATTTTTATACATCTGATGAACAAATCTAAATTAGATAAAAAATTGACCTAGTAAGACTAATACTTTCCTCATACTACAGTACAATATGGACATTGGCATCAACTGTTTATCATGGACATGGATGCATGCAGGTGTCCTATCACATTGGAGAGGCTGAAAGAAGCTTAGCCGCTAATAAGAGAAAATTTTGACATCAACCATGGTGTATGTATACTCTGTTACTAGATGAGCTGCAAAACACCATAACGGAGGAGCAAAAATCCAATAGCGCGCAGGTAGACAAGTTATACAAGTTTTGGCAATCGGGGTTTTGAGCTATTTGCATGCAAGGGAGTTCTGAGCTTTTGGATCCAATCGAGTAACCGTTTCTTGTGATCCTGGCAGGTCAAGTGTTGAAGCTGATTTAATGTTCCATCCCGAGCAACAGCAGATTGAAACTGCTCCAACACCTTTACAATCTGCCAAAATTCAGGCCTCTTATCGGGAACTACTGCCCAGCATTGCTCTATGAGGGCGTGAAGAGGTGAAGGACAATCAATAGGAATGATTGGCCTCAAGTTCTGAAACATTAAGAATATACTTTGAGCATCAGATACCTCTACTTCTCAAGAAGACATGGAAACTAAAATTAGATTATGGAACATGATAAAGCAGAGTGAACCTTATCCATAATGACGAAAACTAAAATTTACTATGCAAAAGTTTAAAATCTTTCCTTTGGTAGCCAAAAACAAAGTCATTTATAATTGATAAAGATGTAAAAGCATGGACAACCATTCAAGAACATGATAAATATATCAAGTGAAAATAACCAATGATTAGATTACTGTATCCTGGTAGCTTTATGGAAAAAAAATGAAATCAAAGTGGTACATATATAAATGTAACACATGAACCTTTTTCCTGGTTTCAGTTTTGGGTGGCTGGGTTGTGGAGGGTTTCCTTAGTGTGTGCGTATGTGTTTTCTTTTTTCTTTTCTGCTGGGGCAATCTTCACATAGTCAATGAATAGTATCTTTACAATAAAGCAAGCCACAAAATTTTGGGGAAAGATTATTGATTCTTGTTCACTATATAAAGAGAAAATGAGTGGTATTATCCATAACACCTTATGGACAAGATGGAAACACCATGATACTAATGCTATTACAAAAGCAAGTTCATAAACCATCCTCAGATAATAAGGGGGGATGGACCCCAAAACCCATGCTAATTTGTCTGTCTCATTCCAGGTGTATTCTTTAACTCTGTAATTTTCATAGCAAAATTTTCAGGAGGATTTCAGATTGTCATCACCGAGCATGAGTCTTTTTCATAAGAGGTGGTATTACAATTATTCTCCCATACACCTGCATGCCTGTGTATGCATGGTTGTCCTTTTAATGTTTTTTTAAGCATACATATATTTACAAACCCAACTGGCTTTCTTACACTCGATATTTTTAGGAAACGTCGTCTTTGTTGACTTATAACAAATGCTTATCATGATTGTGGAACAAGAAGTTTATTTCTAATTCTAGTATCAAAGTGTAACAAAACAGAAAGAAGTTTGATTATGATCTGAAAGTAGTTATAATTAGATAGAAATATTATGATGATGAAAAAATATACCTTATTAACCACTGCAAAAGCTGCTTGGATTGGTGTCATATCCTCATATGGAATTGTCCCCGTCACCATCTCCCACAGAAGTAAGCCAAAGCTGTAAACATCAACTTTCCGCCCATAAGGCTTATGTTTGATCATCTCAGGTGCCATCCAGCGATAAGTTCCAGGGTCCTCTGTTACTGCATCACAATATGCTTCCTCACATGCTATTCCAAAATCAACAATTTTAATGCAGAAGTCCTGATCAAATAGAATGTTCTCAGGTTTCAGGTCACGATGGATAACCCCTTGTGAATGAACATATTCCATTCCTCGTGCGATATCTAAGGCAATCGCAATTAATCTTTGTAAAGGAAGAGATTTGTGGTCAAGCTTGTGCAGAAATGCTCTTAAAGAGCCTCCAGAAAGAAACTCAGTGATGATGCAAAAGACTGGTGGCTGTTTATATGCCCCTGCAAGCTGCATTACACCAGAGATAAACACTGAGCAAGGTTAGCATAGTGTTTGTAAATATATAAATAAGGTTAACATCATGCCACTGTCTTGACTTGTCAAATTCCATAAACTATTTCAATCAAACTTTGTGACGGTGGTAACATAACAGTCATAACACATAACTGACATCCTTACATCGAGCATTCAGATTTAACAGAAAATGTTACCTTGCTCAACATTATATATACAAATTTATTCTTCGAAGCAATAAGGGTACTAACAGCTTATAAATCTAAATGTCACTTGTCACCATCTACTGTCTTATTGATTATGCTAGTTTTTATGTGGTAGATAAATAGGAGTTGATAAGTAGTCAGATGGCATAAATATAAGAGCAAATAAAAGCGCACTAAGTTAACCAATTCTAGAAGCATACGGTGTAGTTAGTTGATTTGTTTCACTTTATTAATCTCATGTTATGTTGATGTTGCTGGTGACAAGATAGGTTACTTCAAAATGAGCAATGTGTACCTATGATATTTATCAACAATCAACATGCCTCATACCAAAATAATATAGCAAACGTTGTCATATTTGGTCCCTTGACAGTGCTCTAGTGAAAAAGCAAAAAGATTGTAGCAACACGAGGGGACGAGGCATCCTAAGATAGCCCACATTTGTATTGTAATTGCATATGTTATAACATGCCCACATTTCTCTTTTTATCAGAGTATGAAGTGCATCACCAAGTGGCAGAATAGAGTCCTACGAATGAGTACTAAGTGCATCTATAAAGTTCTATAGAAGACCAGCCCTTGACTAGTTATAGCTTATAGAAAGCTTCAATCCTTCCCCTAACATAGCATTACATTATATTCTGTCTACAACATAGCATCAGTCACATGGTGTCATGTAAAGGTATCAACTTAAGGGAAAGTTATTTATAATCCCTTTGCAGAGTCTTGGTTCCACGAGAAGCAAGAATGTTGGAATTTGAGATCATCAAAAAGAGGATTCTTCAATCCAGAATTTTTAAGTACTTGAGATCAAAGAAAAATAATTAACCAACTTAGTATGTGAAAGGTATAGAAAAAGCCCAAAGAAAATCCTAAGCATATTAATGACTCCTTTGTGCATAACAACAAAATTCTGGTAAATGCACTTGTCTGTTTAGAAATGAAGGTTCATGGAAAACATTCAAGATCTAGCACATAATAAGGTAAAATTAGCAATCATAGATATGTTCTGAATACATTATCAATAAAATAATCCAATTAATTTACTTAATTTATTTAGAGGCAAGCTTTCTAATGATCATGAAGTTATCAAAAAATATACTTCACAAGACATTCTAGTTAAGAATTTTGTCAGGAAAACCTATTAGATTAACCTTTGATCTGGCTTACAGCAAAGTCCAGGATTAGTCAAATGTTGCTCAAGCTCATGGAGAACCAAGGCAAAATATATATGACAGATTATAGTATAGTGTTATCATTAATTATGACCAGGTTGATGCAGAACTACATGATAGAGAAGTGGTAGATGTAACCAGAAGAAGGCGGAACCTAAGAGATGGCATGCACCTTAATCACATTGCGGTGATCGAGATGTGATAACATTGTCACTTCTCTCGTGAACTGCTTCTCCAGTCGTGCAGCCATCACTCCATTTTCGTCATCATCGGGTTGACTAATCATCTTCACAGCAACAGGCTTATCGTTAAAGACACCGTGGTATAGCCTACTGTGAGCACCGCAGGCAAACCTAAGCCCAAAGTACAATTGGGAAAGATCGGCATTCCATTTCTCGGTCGTCTCCAAGGCAGTGACCTTCCCTCCCCCATGGTCGAAGCACCTCGCCCAAGAAGTTCCCTTCCTGGGCCTCGACTTATCAAAGGCTTTCCTCAGTTCCAAAGCTGTTCTCCAATCAAGCTCGTGATGCGCACGAGCTTTATCGCACTTTTTCCTGGAAGGCGGCGGGGTGGAGAATCTCCTTCCGATCGAACGAGCTTCTTTAAAGACCTCGGAGAGGATGGTGGTTGGAAGAGGTGATATTGACCTTAGCCTGGATTTCGACTCCCGCTCGTGACGGGAGTTGGCATCTGGTTTAACCCTGCCAGAAGAGGCAGCGCCCATCGTAGAACTCAAGCTCCCGGATTTCTGATGAGAAACCGGAAACTTCGAGATCGCAACCACGGTAGAACGAGATGGGACTCCTTCAGGATAGAAGGAGAAATCAGAACACCTGGCGCTCCGGCTCTCCGCTTTCTTCACGTCCAATCGATCGCCATCATCAGGTTGGGAACTCGACCTGTTTGCCGAGATCTTCGCCGACGATTCGACGCTCGAGTTCTTCAGGCTCCGCGAGGGATCAGAGCCAGATCGGACCGAGGACCTGCCCGAGAGCAAACACGCGTTATCCGAATTCGATTCCTTGGGATCCGGAAGCAGGACCACATCAGGGTCCGAGCTCGTTCGGTGGTGCGGCGTGTGGGAATACTTCGCCCTCAGCACCCAAGACCTGCGCTCCTCCTCCATTCTCCTCCGCGCCGGGGATCAACGATCCGACCTCGAAGCCCTCGCAAGCCCTCGATCAGAGGGAACTCGAGGACGACCAGGAAGCGGACCCCAAGACACCGCGCCCATACCTATCCCGCGGTCGCCGGATCCCAATCTCCATCGCCGCAGATCGAACCCTATCAGCGTCGCGACAGGCCAATAAATCAATCGATTACCAAAAGGCGTTGCGCAAATAATGCGAAAGGCGAGCAAACGAGTAGCCCAACACAACGAATTAAAGGAACGGAACGAAAAGGCAGGGGGGCAGCAAAGCGATCAAATAGGAGGGACAAGTCGGGTACGGATCCGCCAGGCCCGCGCCCGGTTCCCGTTTCCGCTTCGGTTTGGGCGTGTACGACACCGTACCTTATGCCGTCGATCGCGATAATAATAACAGAGGGAGCTTGATGATCATTCTCGTCCGCCAATTTTGAGGACATCCTAGCCGTTTATCTTTGATCGAGGGGCTCGGTTCGGAATAAAGTCTGGCGGTGCGCGCGTGGGCTGTGTTAACCGGGACAGGCCGCAGGGAGTTTCCTCCTCCCACGTCTGACGTTAGGAACGCCATGCGTTGACCGATTCCCACGCGGCGGCTCCCTGCACGGAAAACGATTGCGAGGGGGGCCGGCCGAGGCGGGGTGGGGTGCGGTGCTCAAAACCGCGGTTTTTAGGGTCAAAGCATGCGGTCTCCGTTTCCTTCGTACTCCATCACGCGGCTTCGTCTCTGCTTGATGGGCGGCTTTGCGGCTTCCACGTTTCTTTGATGCGGTGTGGCCAACCAGATCAAGTCTCAACGCGTCGTTTTCTTCGAGCGAATCCGGTTAGTTCGATTTAGATCATGTGCGTAAGAATATTCAAGATGTATATGATGTAAAAATATCAAGCTTTGGATATGACTCTAAGATGGATTCAGAGTAACTCTAACGTAGATCTGAAATAGTTTCGAGATGACTTCATGATAAATCTGAGATAGATCCGAGATTGAAGGATTATACTTTTTAAGGTATCAAATGCACGAAGACCAAGGTCGGGAGGTTTCTCGACTCGATTCATTATTCAATGTTTAAGTTAGTAAAAACTAAGATTTTCAAATATGAGTTAAAATAGTTTTTTTCGAGAAGTTATCTTTCTCCTTCACGAGGATACACTTTCATACTTTTAGAGAAGGGAAAGACAATTATTATCTTTTTTTGTTATAAAAGAGGAAAAGGGGGTAGGATTATTCTCCTTGTCACAAATGGAGAGAAGAGAGTTGGTGTTTTTCTTTCTTATCATAATGAATGAGAATGAAGTATATGTTTCTCTATTTTGATTATCCGTGTACGTAGACGAATAAAGGGCAATATGGATCTTATGTGGTGATCACATGTTAACTATTGATAAATTTCCTATCATTTGTTCTCTCATAAAGGCATGCTTCGAGGCTCTAATAAGAGTAATTTGAAGCATGTCATTTGATATTTCCATCAAGGGAACATCATTTTGTGGGTCAGGGTTTTTTGATACATATATGTCATATACATTTTATTTTTTGTTTCTATCATATCAAATTTTGGTATCGATCGGGTTTTTTCGACTCACACCTCTCGGGCACATTCTGTAACACCCCACTTAGTCCCACATCGGAAGTGGGTAATGACTATGATTGGCTTATATGGGCTTACTGAGTGTACTATATTAACTCCCGCTTAATCATTTTGGTTCGTGGTTGAATGACCATAAGAGTTATTGGCCAGTGGGCTCATCAGACTCGGGTCAACATTTGATATCAGAGCCGACATTTGGGCAGGGTGAGAGGGGGCTCAAGTAGGAATGCATGCACTATGCTAGGGTTCGGTTCAATCTGGGTTATGTTGGGCTAGGACGTTAAGCTAATTGAGTTGGGGATATTGTAACACCCCACTTAGTCCCACATCGGAAATGGGCCAACTTTAAGCTTATATTGTAGTGAATTTATTTTGGTGTCAAGTAGGATTTCTCGACACATGTCTCGGGCACATTCGACCTTGTGCTTCTGCCATGGTGAATTTCGGTGCTAATCAAATTTTTTTTATTCATACATCTCAGGCTCATTTGACCTTTCGCTTTTATCATAGCAAATTTATTTTGATATCAAACGGGTTTTATCAAATCACACGTCTTGAGCACATTTGACTTATGCTTCTACCATAGCAAATTTCAATCTTTCCCATCAGAGCGGGTTTTGAATCTCCCTTTCGCCATGGCGGATTTCAGGTTTCTCCCATCGTGATGGGTCTCAGCCTTCTCTTCGGCGTGGTGGATTTGCCAAGTCCTCTCTCCGCCATAGAGGTTTTCAGAGTTTCCTATATCATGTTTTGAATCTCCCTTCCATTGTGGTAGATTTTGGGTTTTTCTTGTCATTACGAGTCTTAGCCTTCTCTCCGACATGACGGATTTGCCAAGTCCTCTCTCCACCGTGAAGGTTTTTGGACTTTCTCACTATAGTAGGTTTTGAATCTCCCTTCCGTCGTGGTGGGTCTTGGCCTTCTCTCCGCTGTGACGGATTTGCCAAGTTTCTCTCCACCATGACGATTTTCAGACTTTCGCGTCATAGTAGGTTTTGAGTCTCCCTTCCATCATGGCGGATTTCAGATTTCTCCCATCGTGGTGGGTCTCGGCCTTTTCTCCGCCATGGCGAATTTTAAATTTCTTTCGTCATGGTAGGTCTCGGCCTTCTCTTTGTCATGGCAAATTTGCCAAGTCCTCTACTGTGGTGATTTTTTGACTTTTTCGCCATAGCAAGTTTTGAATCTCTCTTTCGTCATGGTAGATTTTGGGTTTCTCCTGCTATGATGGGTTGCTAAGTTTTCTCTCCGCTATGGTAGGTCTCAAACTTACCCTTTTTGGGATGTATTTTTCAAAGGGACACCATGTTTGATTACGAGAGCAGGGAGATCAGTCTCTTCCTTATAAAGCTCTTCTTCTAGTGGAGCTCATACATCCATTCGAGCTCTTAGAGTTCCTAGTTTGGAGTCTTGGGAGCTTTTGGCTTTACCCCAAGGTTTAGGAGCGTTTCCCATTCATCTTTAGTCAGTCTTCATTTTGGCGTCAATCCTACTCTTCTGTTTCAGGTTAGGATATCTCTCCTTTCTTATATGAATTTTTTCCACTCTTCTAGTCATTAGTTAGTTAAGATTTGTGCTCCGTTTTCGGGTATCCCAAGGGTGGAGGCGGTTGGGTCTTCTTCAACAAAAGGGGTTTTTCTAGCTAACTTGAGAGGTCTTTGAGATTTAGAGTTTATGAGAAGCTTTCATGATTGTGATTCGGTGGTGAGTGCACCTCTTTTGGATCGCTTGAGAGCTAGGTGTTTTATCCCATATGAGTTTGACTTGTAAGTTCTCCAATATGGTAAGTGTCCATTTGATTCTATTCATAGGTCTATTTATTTATCTTGTGAGACTCTCAAGGTGGGCCTTCACATTCCTTTTCATCCGATGATAGTGTTCTATCTTCAATGGTGGAGAATATTACCTTTCCAAATGATGCCCAACTCGTGGCGTTATCTAATAGTATTCACCGAGGAATGTTGGCATGGCAATATTGTCTCGACTAGTATCCTCTGTTAGGATCTTAAAGGCACTAAAGAGGGGGAGGGGGTTGAATTAGTGCAACAAAGTTTTTAACTGATTTTAAAACTCGATCGATAAATCAACATATATCAGAAACTTGATATGTGTTGATTGATTCTCAAATCATATGATTGATTTTTAAATCATAGACTGATTGAGGATTAGAACATGTAAAGAAATATCTTGATCTTCTAGCATAAAGACCATAAGAAGCTTACATCGATATTTGATGGGGAGAATATTATCAATCAATTATTATTCAACACATGACCTACATGTGGTGTTTAGACTAAAAGGAGATAGATGCTGCCCTCATTGGTCTATTCACATAAACAAAGGTCCAAGATATGCATTTATCGACTACCTCCGCCCCTATCATCCATGTGGAGAAAAGGTAAGTGAAGATTATTAGAAGTGGTTGAGGGCTGCTTTCCCGCAAGATATTCCATGTAATATTTTGTCTCTTTACGATCGGGTATAAAAACTCATTTTTGGTGTAATTGTCAAGGGGAGATCACTTTTTACTACTCATCATTATACTCATCTTTCTCTAGTTACTAACTTAGGTGTCGAAGGGATCGGGTCGAGAAACCTTTTTCGATCTCGGTCTTCATATAGGTGGCACCTTGAAAGCTCAACATTTTCACCTTAAAAACACTTCGGACAATCCTATGCACATAAGTCAAACTATGTCGGGCTGACCAGGATGTTAATGAGATTTTTTTTTCATTTTTAGTACTAGAAAGAGGGCCCAATATCATAAGAACATCCATCCACTAATCCTCTTAATGAATGCTGAGTGAAGAAGCTTCACCCCTAACCCAAAGTACTTTCACCCCAGGGGGACAAACATTGATGAGATACTAGCACCTATTTAATGAACAGAGTCTCTCACCCCCAAGAATGACCTTGAGCCACCTACTCGCCCCCGTCGATGTGTTCTTAAATCTCACTCAGCAAGTACATATGCTAACATGCATAATATAGGTCGTCCCTCTACTTTTACTCCAATTGGCCTAATAGATGGTGCCACCAGCTCACTTGTAGCCCTTGACTCCACCGCCATTGGCATCTGACGTGATGCCAACATCCCAAGAGCACCACCCAAGGCCTATCAAATCATCAATTAAGGGGGCACTTCAATCACTAACCATGGAATTCAGCATACCGCACCACCCTTAGTCTACCCCGCTTGAATTTGAGGCATAGTCATCGGACTCCAAAAAGGATTCCTTACATATTCAATCGTACTCAATAGACTAACATTTTAATGGAGATATGATCAGAGCTCCAGTAGTCAAATGGGGACGTGCTAGTCAACCCCACCTTAGGTCAATTGCTATTCATTCAAAAAAATCCAAGATGAATCAATTCTAATGAGCTGTTATCTCCTGTCCCTAGAGGCATTTGACAGTAATGTCAATCTAATAGAGTGCATTATAGTTTTTTGTACCTAAATATCTCTATATGGCACCTCGAATGCTCTAATATGTTGCACCTTCCCAATCCGATTAAGAAGCTTAACACAATAATGGTGCCTAAAGCCGATTACCATATGCTCTTTTGCCTAGTTGGCGAGAGAGTTTGAACTTTATTTTCTCGGGAATGTATACCCTCGGCCTTCGACGATAACCCTCCTTATACTCAGGCAGAGGAGGAAGATGCTCGCAAACATCTTCATTCGGTTCATAAATAAGATTCAAGACATAGGAGATACTAATCCATCACTTATGATATAAACCTTCATAATGGGGCTCAGGCCCTCTCATCTCTTTTAGTTGTTGATAAAGAGATTACTAGTAATTATACTTGAGGCACTTTAAAAAGTCAATTATTATATTGCTATTAAGGCAATGGTCTAGGGTAAGCATAAAGAGTCATGCAAGAGTTGTGAGCATTTACAATTAACCTTGACCTTAAAGTCATATTAGTGGAGGAGAAATAAATGACCTAAGTTATCTCACCCAAGGTTCGAGTTAACCCTCCTAAATATGATTATAATTGAAGTTTTCCTCTAAATAAAAGAGAAAGGGCTCTACACGACCCTTACTAAATGAAAACCTCATTGACGAGAAGAGATAGGTCTAAGTATTATTGGCTCCATCGAGATTACGGTTGCGACACTAAAAATTATTGTGACTTGAAAGAACAAATTGAAGAGCTCATATATTAGCGAGACCTTAAGTGGTTCATTCAAAAGCACTAAGAGCCCTCACCCTGACCTCAGGGACCGGTGGATAGGCAAAATAATATCATCATTAGTAGACCTACCTTAGGGGGGATAGTTTCGTGACCTGTAAGGCTTATGCCCATGCTACCATTGAAAAGTATCCGAGGATGGAGGTCGACTCGAAAATAACTTTTAAGGAGGAAAAGACAAAGGACATTGACCTAAATCATAATGATGCCTTAATGGTCTATGTGAGGATGATCAACATTTGGGTGAAGAGGGTCATTATTGATACATGTAGCTATGCTAATATCCTTTAATATTTTTGACAAATTGAGCAAAAGTTGGTCTCTCGATAGATTGAGCAAGCCGACCACATACTTTATCACCCGAAATAAGCATCTCAATAGCTCCTCCCGTGACCTCTGCATGGCGTATGTGTTAAATAAGTTGACAGCTACACTTTGGAACCTCTCAGAAATAGTTTTAGAAGTACATTTTAGGAAAGGAAGGGGGACAAATGATGGGGAGAATATCGTTGACTAACACAAAGCCCCCACGTTTGTGACCCCTACATGGCGTATGTGTTAAATAAGTTGACAACTGCACTTTGGAACCTCTCAGAAATAGTTTTTGAAGCATATTTTAGGAAGAGGAGGGGTACAAATGATGGAGAGATTTCACTGATCTGTCCACATGGACAAGGGTTTATGATAATTATAGGCTACCTCCACCCCTATCACCCATGAGGAGAAAAGACTACGTGAAAGTTTTATTGACGATTAAAAATTATCTTTCTATAAAATATTTTATCATTATTTAACCGGGTATAAAAGTTTATTTTTGACATTATCGGGATTGCAGAGTTGTCTTCCGGAGGCGACACACAGTAAACCATCGGTCTATAGAACTCCAACCACAAACTGCGAGGCATAAAAGACTGGTTTTAATGAGAGAGAGAGAAAGAGAGGGTTTATGATTCGTCTCTTGCGCTTAGAAGGAGAAGGAGAGATTAGATAAGACTAAAAAGCAACGAAACAGAGGAGGCAGCAAAGGAAAGCTATGGAAGTCGCTCTTCGCTTCTTCATTAGTGCGAAGAGAGATGATGACGACAGTTTAAATCTCGAGGCCTACGGGTTTCTATGCTGTAGAATTGGATCAAACACTCCAAAACAATATGAAGTGGGTCTCGTCTCATTCTTCTCCATCGTTGACTCTGTTCTGCTAGTTGGAACATTTGTCACTTGATGGTGAGCAGAAATGGGATTTGTAGTCCAAGGTGTTCAAATCCGTGTCTTGCTGCCGCCAAATCAACGGAAGCCATGACAAGGGACCGAGGTGGGCGAGGAGCTCAGGAAGCACTTCCGATCCGGGAAGGAAATGGACGGACAAAAGAACCAAGGCGTGCGCGGGGTCGGATTCGAACAAGACGCGTGAGCTCCTCCCTGCCGCTGCCACTGCTGCGTGCGATTTAGACGGGTCGAGATGACACGTCGTTTCATCTCATTTAACCCAAAAAGAAAAACAATAGAATTCCATGAATTCCTACTCTGGCCTTTCATCTCATTCCTTTGCAACGCAGAGGAAAAGAAATCCTTCCTATATCCTGCCACCACCAGCATGCCATTAAAAGGTTGGAGAGTCGGTGAGTTTTCCTAATCCATTAAGCTGGTGACATGTTACACTACTAATTCATTTCAAATCAATGATAACAAATGAGCAAACTTAATACATTCTTTATTTATAATCATCAGTGCATGTCATAGGATTCGTTGTGGGCTATAAACGTGCACGAGAGTAGAATGTGGTCCGATGGTAGCACAGTTATGCATGTAATGCTGCAGATGATTCGCTACTAAAAGTGGGTGCTTGGCACGAAATTTTGGAAGGGCACATGCAATTACATAGCCCACAAATATACCACCTGACATGTGCATTGCGCCGAGGAAATAGGGAAAGAGAGTCGTGCAGTGATCGAAACCCATTCTTCCTCTAATTGAACTGAGCCTGCGGTGTGTGTTCCTAAATGCTAACTGGACCCCGCAGCGGTTGCGTCTGCTCACCATCCGAGTGGGTTGAAATGAATGCCATGGACTCGTCAGTCGCATTACATGATGCGAAGAAACGACAGCTGTGGTAGGAAACGGAAACAGTTATCGTCGTCCGATCAACGATCGTATATGCTCGCACAACGGAATAAGAGAGTTGGATGAAACTGTAACCTTCTTCATCCATCTCCATAGGATTCCACCATTACAACTGACTAACAAGCAAAGCAGATCCAAAGCTATGCATCGTGCATGAACAGCCGCACGGGCGTTAGGCGAGGAAGGACGCACCGAGCATCACGAGCACTATCGGTACCGTGGGCATCTTGAACGCGTTCAAGGAGGAGGAGGAGGAGGAGGAGGTGGTACTGTCGGCGGCTGGTCCGGAGGGAGCTGGCGCCGGAGCGAACCCACCGCCTTCGGAAGAAGTCGGAGGAGGAGACCCTGCAGCGGGAGCTGTGGATGGTGGTGAAGCAGGGGGGTGTGCTGATGGCGGCGGGGTCGGAGGACGGGTGCTGGGCTTTGGGGATGAAGCGGAAGGGGAAGGAGAAGCGGCCGGAGTTGGCGATGGAGGGATGTATGGTGGTGAAGTAGGAGAGGGAACAGAGGGCTCGGAAGGAGGCTGTCTCACAGCCATGACGACCACCACCAGCTTCTGGCCCTGGCGGCACTTCCCTGGCGCGCCGCTGATGAAGTAGAAAGGTCCCGACCGATCGATCTCGAACACGGAATCGCCTCCATCAAGCTTCTGGATCGGTTTGCTCACGTCGCACGCATCATAATCCTGCTTCGTCACCACCAGAACCGAGTCACTCCCTCTCTTGTACCTGAACACTGCAGCACAGCACCGCCATCCAAACGTCAAACCCACAAACAAACTATGACGACGCCATAAATCAACAACAATAACAGATGGATAGAACGGCACATACCGATGGTGTCATTGACCTGAAACCTATTCCTCCCGGCCCAATCATGGTAACTCTCAGAAGGATGCAGCACCCAGCCATCCCTCCCTCCAGCATAGAAGACGTAAGCCCCAGTCGAATCCACCAACAGCCCCAACAAAACCTCAGCTACGAGGAGCAAACCAACGAAGCCTTTAGAAGCCTCCATATCTCCGTGCCTTCTCCTTGCCCTAACAAAGACCAGAAGAATCGTTACACCCGAGAGGAACAGAGAAGAAGAAGCGGAAGAAGACGACAAAGTAGAGCAGCGGTTTAGGATGTGGAATCGGAAGCTGTAGTACCAGAAAGCGCTGGCGGTCGAGACTTAAATAGGAATGGATCGTAGGGTTACCGTTGAGCTACTGCTTCCGTTTCGTTTCTGTGATGCGCGTCGCGAGGGCGTCATTGGCGGCCACGTGGAGGCTTTGGGTGCCTTCGATCCGAGCTCGAATCGGACTCAAGACCGAACCTGACACGAGTCCATTTCCTTTGCATGGAAATAATTCTTTCCCGGCATACATTTACTACTTATTTAATTGCAATTTTCTTTTTTTACAGTGTAACTGGCAAGCAGCATGGAGTTATTTCCTGATGAAGAAGAAGACTAGTCCAATAAGTCAAGATTTATTTTTAAGGCAAGAATTGATTGTAATAATAATAATCAAGGTTTTATGTGATAGCATAGCAGGCGTTATTTCATTGATTTAGGACCGTATCGAAATAAACATAGCAAACTGCACATATGTCCTTTCCTTGGCACGATTTATAAGGTTTTTAATTGGAAAGCACGGAATCATAATGTTTTGACATTTTGGCCCAAGTGGTCCAAGTCAACGCATTTGACATTTTAGCCCAAAACATGGTCCAACCCGACCCAACATCCACAGGCTTGACATGGCAGAGCGTCCTCTCTACTGATGAGAACAACGAATCATCGATATACATTGAAGTTATGATCTACAAGTAATGAGATACCGAAGTACGTACAGCATTTATAAAGGTCAAAGTTATGAAAGACATGTTGTTACGTGCAACTATTTTTAGGAGAGATGGGTTGATGTGATGAAGTATTTATATTAAATAGTTCGTTCTTGCTTCTCTGGTATTCTGATCTTCGTGATTTGATTCAAGTAGAAGTTTCCTGCAAACAAATTAAGGAGATACCAGTCCCTATTAATTTCGAGTTCATTAGATCTGACAGAGAAGTAAATTATTAGTACTCTGACTGCACATTTATCTGCTACTGCGAATTAAAGTTGGCATGTCCTATAGTCTATCCATAACCACAGTGCTACAGGTTGATCATCAGCGGCACAAGGAGTATCCTTGAGCTTCTGCTCTCAGAGAAAGCCCGTGAGAGTTTTAAGGGTAAATCCAGTATGTTTTGGATGATGGAAATGAGAACTTATGTAGGGAAGACCCCTCTCTTTCTGCTCCTGTAGTCCAAGATCTGATCCAAGAAAGCTGAGACGACACCACCAAGAGGCAACACAGGTAGGTGACTTCATAATTCAAGCATTCAAGGAGGCGTCACGCTGTCTTCATTAACTCCCGGTTGATGGCGCATACGGTGACACAGATACTGAAATTAAATGGCCACACGGCCTTCTGTTCGCAATCGAAAGCTGGGTATAAATGTAGCAATGTCTTTGTAAGAGAAGATATTGTTCCCAAGCCAAATCCTGTTCGCAACAATGTGTTTGGGTGCTTAAATGCACTCTGCTGCACTGCACCAACTATCCACTATTCTCATCTGACTGTATTCATTTCCATAGGCAATGCCACATTCTCCTGTGTATAAATGGGCACTCGAGCCTCCTCCTACTCGCCACTGTGATTTCATTGGAGCTGGGTTCAATAGAGCATGGGGAGCGAGAAGAAAAGGAAGGCTCTTGTGATGTGGTTTCTATTGATATGGTACGTTTCCCAGCAAGCTGTCATCACTCCGGCCATGAGTAGGAGCCTCGAAGATGGCACAGCTGACGAGAAGAACTACTACGCTCCTGACCCTCACGGAGGGAGTAAGCGTCTCTTTCGCATGTTGCACGAATCCATGGAAGCTATGTCTTGCATGCTACATCAAACGCTTGTTGATTTGCGTCCTGCAGATTCGCATGGGACTCCATGCACGACGCCGCCGTCGACGCATGGTGCGCCGCCGTCGACGCGTGGTACGCCACTGCCTCCGTCTCATGATGGTGGTGGTGGTGGTGGTGGTGGTGGTCACTACAACCCACCTTCCACACCGGCCATCACCACCCCTCTCT
This sequence comes from Musa itinerans, assembly GCA_001649415.1. Classification (NCBI taxonomy): domain Eukaryota; kingdom Viridiplantae; phylum Streptophyta; class Magnoliopsida; order Zingiberales; family Musaceae; genus Musa; species Musa itinerans. Next base: position 39,409 of record LVTN01001715.1, read on the forward strand.
CTCCTCCGGTGCCTCTCGCCCCGCCTGTACCGGCATACCAAGTGATCCCCACTCCTCCGGGGACGCCCATGGTCCCCGATCCCAACACCCCACCCTTCTCTTGCGAGTATGCCGTCGATACCTCACCCTAGTCGCTTTAGCACACATTTTACTCTCGGACTTCTTCCATCATGTTGTCTCATCCTGCTGTGCAGCTACTGGAGAACTCATCCTACGGCGATCTGGACTTTGCTCGGCTTCTGGTGCCCTCTGAGCCAAATCTTCGGCATGCCGGCCGCTTCATTCTTCGGAAGCAACCCCAGTTTGGTGGAGGCAATGTCGGACGCCCGCTCCGACGGGATCGGAGCTCTGTACCGAGAGGGGACGGCGTCGTTCCTCAACTCGATGGTGGACAGAGACTTCTTCTTCACCACGCAGCAAGTGAGGGATGCAGTCAACGCCGCGGTTGCCTCAGACGAGGGCGCCGCCGCCCAAGCCGAGCTCTTCAAGAAGGCCAACAAGGGCCACCTCAAGCACCATTAGACTACTCGCATCACGTTCCATGGTCTCATTCGTGTACTAGTTAGTCATCTTCCTCGTTCTTTCATGTACGCCTGCAATTTTCGTCTTTCTCGTTCGTTGCAGTAATCTATGGTTATGAGTTCTTCAGGTTTACCATGTCATGCCTGTGTTTCTTAACGGAGTTAATCTCTACTTATTATTAAGTGCAACTATTTGTGATGGCTAAAGTTTGGCCATATAAATCCGGTCAGCGTGCTGTGTGATCTACGAGTACGCACTTGGGCTTGTCAATTGAAGCCAAGCGGTGCCCACCGTATCAAGTAATAATGAACGGTCCTTGTTGTGTCGTAACAGCCTCCACGGACCAGGCAAAAGACCGGTTCGAGTCACGCATTCAATTCCACGAGTCAGATCGTACAATCGATGTTCTTAAGACTGAACCGGAATCGAACCGGATCGACACCATAGAACAATGCAGGAAAAATCTAGCAGGGCAGAACAATACATAAGACTTTTTGTATCCATTTTCCTCAAAGTCTTCACGAAGACTTTCGATGATGCCTTTGTCCCTTCAGCTTCCGTCAACACCTTATCCGCTAATTTTGAGATGCTTCGGGCCGTCCCCACAGAATCTTAGTGGTCTCTGTTTTCTGCATGAATTATGAGTTTGGATTAGCTGTTTCTTTTAGCTTTTGAGGAGTAGATTCGTAGAAACGTTCAAACTACGAACTCGAATTGTGACTGCATGTAGATCAACAACTCAGGCTGAGCAATTACTTCCATACGGAACAAGTAACGTTACAGCCGACTCCCATGGGGGAAAAGAGATTGTATGAAGTCAAACCTTGTGAAGCATATTAGAAACTGCTTAGAGAAGAGTATACCATATGGCATCTTAGCTTTGTCTCAGTCCGCATTCTGAAACTTATCTGATTCATTAGCAAAGTTACTGCTGCATCATCGCTGTTAGATTCTTTGACTCGGTCTAGATTTCATCATGTCCACGACACCCAAACCGGAAGCCGTAGGCTTCCTCGATAAGATTTAGACGAATAAACATGTGACCAAAATATTAAACTCTTTTAGATCACGACAATATCCATAACTGTGACCTGGAGCTGAGTGCAGCAGATGACGTATTACTCGACCCGTGTGGTGCCGACGCAGCGTTTGCAGTGGTTTCTTAAGTTTGCCGATGACTTCGATTCATCTGTCGCGTGCGGTAAACGAGTCCATTGTTTGTGAACAAAGATAATTTACTTGGTGGACGCGATCGTTAGCTTCAGAACTCATGAACCGCATGCTCGCATCAGTACGTCCATCCTCCAAAGTTTTCACAGATAATGAAGAGCACCTGATCAGAGTTTTCCTTGAAAAGACGCATCACCTGCAATCCGGCACACAATCTTGAGGACTATGAACAACATACGTGGTTTCGTGTCAAAATCTTATGTTGCACTTGCTCACGTTTCCGCATGACAATTCTCAAAGTCAACTCTCTCTCTCTCTCTGTGGCTTTTTCCGAGGGTTATAATATATCAAAACAATTTTGAAGTAATAAACAAATCCTAGGAAGAACAAGCTCGGCTCGGTGTAATCACAGAAAGAAGGGAGGAGAAAAGAGCTTCTTGATCAGACATGTATCATCTCTCCAGGAATCCAGTCATCCGCAGGATGGAGTTCCGGAGTTGTCTGAGATCCCGTCCCTTGAGCGTCCTGCCGATGCCGACGCACATCGAGAAGGCCATCTTATCCGCAACCCTCCGGGCCACAATGAGGTGTGGCGGAATCGTATCGCTCTTCCTGCCGCCCTCGTTATCATCACTATCGTCGTCGTCGTCGTCGTCACAGTTTGCAGAGTAGGCGAAGCCCGGCGTCCAAGAACGAACAGCTCGAGGCCTGGAAGGGATCCTGACGGGGCTGGACGCCTTCCGGTGAGCTCCGAGTCCGGCGTGCCACTCCTCGGTATCCTCGTCTCTGTCGCGATCGCGGTCGGGCCACAATACATCAGCCTCTTGGAATTCTTCCATCCGCTCTATCGGTGAATTCTTGGGAGACGAGGCTGCAGACACTCTCTTATAGAAAGAGGGAAGGATTTAGCGTAGGGAGTCCGCAGCTGGTGCACTGCCGCGTGGCTCCAGCTAGACCATGTGGACCCACCACCACGTTAAAATTGTTGAACTCGCTAGGAATCTTACCATGGACGTCTTCGACAAAGAAAGCTGCTGCTATTGGCTTGGCATGATGTGCGAACTTGAAGTCATGGCTTCAATGTACGTGGGTGTGGATGAGGTTTGGTGGCCGTCATGGAATTAGGTTGAAAACCACGTTCAGCTGAACTCGTCGATCCGGATGATGACGACGCCGGTGGTTTTGTCTATATCACTACACTCCAATTCCGAAGCATACTTTTGGATGCTAAAAAGAATAAGTCTTCTTTCTACAGAAGAAAGCATACAAAATAGCAGGTGATCTACCGGCCTCGACCTCCCGTAACAATATAAGCCGAGAGCTTGCATTTCAAGGTAGACCAGCATGAACTCTTCTGCAATTATATGAACTTCAAGAATCTGCAGCTGACCGCTAATTACTTTAATATTTGTTGTGAGATTAATTTTCTCTCTTTTGCTTCCAATTGCAACTAAATGAGCGCTTGTGTGCATGAAGAAATCTCTCGGGTGTGGGGGACAAGGAATCTTGATCCGCGTTTCCCTCACTCCCCACCATGGCCTGTTTGATCTCACATCTAGCAATGCAAGCAACGGCAAGTCACGGTTCTTTTCCCTCTCAGAACGCCTCCATTTGCCCGTGTCGATGAAACCTTGCACGGTGGCAGTCTGTAGCCTGCAAAACGCCAGCTGCCTGTTTCTTGTCTCCTCGTCATTCCCTCGAGCAAGGTCTTGACATTTGAGATGCTGCATGCCTGCACGCACACGCCATTAAGCTTACAAGGAAAGAGACCTCGTTCACAATCATTGAGTTCTGGAGGGAGGGAATAACTTGGCATGCACTACGACATTCTCGGTTTTGGATCATAAAAAGACGATTGCATCTTTTGACTTCTAGAGAGAGATTTTTGTAGTAGCAGATGGTGATACCTTCAACCCGACTCATAAATAGGTGGAGACAGTGTGATCAGCCCTACTTAATTCATGGACGTTCCGTCAATATGTCGATCGATTGTCGGACAAGTTATTTAGGGTTTGTCCATCTTCAATCAAGCGTTCCATTTCTCTACAAGCCACTCCTCGGGGGAAAAAGACACTTGTGGCATCAAGCTGATGCTAAGGGAAAAGTCATAATAAGACACAGGTAAGTCATTTCGTTTGACATTTTGGAGACACATTAGTCGATATGCATTCGATGTTCTTTAAATTTTTATTCTACTGCTTCTTTGTTTTCTAGAACAAAATTATCTTTTAGGGTTGATAAGACCATTTAGTCCCACGTTGATTGAGGAGGCCGATCAAATGATCCTTTATTTATGATAATCAATGTACTCCTAATGACTTTTTATTATGCATATATTTTTGAAGAAGCAACTACTCTCGTCGAGCGATCTGATATTTGCAGCAGTACTGTTCCAATCAAGGTCTGTCATACCGAAGCATACCGCCCGGTATGGGCGGTACGTACCAGTCCGACAAGTTACTGGTATGCGATCGCCCGCTACCGAGCGGTACATATCAATTTTGACTATAGTATTGTAGCAGTGCACTGTAACAGTGTACACCTAGGTGTACCACTCGATATACTAATACCGTATCGTACCGAACTCAGATCAAAACACCGGTACAGTATAATATTGTGAACTTTGGTTCCAGAGAAATTACAAGAAGATAAACATGCGTGTACAATAAGGGAAACCGATCGTGGACGAAACCATTATGCCATTCCGTCATTTTCAACACCTTTTATGAGGATAACCACAGCTGGTTTTGGACTTTAATACTGAAGAAAGAAAAACAAGGAGAAAGAGAGACATAGAGAGAGAGAGAGAAAGAAAGGGATAGTTATGAACTTCGCTGACCGTCCTGAGATGAGGTGAGACCATATCCTCTTTCTTTTCCATGTGGATAAGCTGCTTAGATTCTGCCAATCCGATGGTTTCGTTTCCTCTCATGATTGTTGATCATACCAAAATCAAACACGACTGCGCCGAATTGACTTGAGCATTAATGTTAAAAGTTGAAAAGGGACATTTGCAAGTCATTATCGAGTTCAAGAGATATCTCCGTGTAGGTGACACCAATCCATCACGAACAGCTGCAGCGAAGAAAGATCAAGCAAGGGACACCACGATTGGGCTTCGGACGACGTGGGTCCCGTCGGACCACGTATACGAACCAGCCACGTAGTCTCCGCTTGGTGTGTCCCTCCTCCCTCGCACCTCGAGCGTCACCGAGAAGCGCCTCCTCTCACCCGATCTCTTGAACCTCAATTTTTGCGGTGAGATGTGGACCGAGACACCGGTCGGCTCGGTGGCGGTAACTCGGTACCGGGCCGGGCCTCGGCACACGTTGGTCACGGTTCTACGGACGGTGACGGAGCCGTTGAGATTGGAGACGGCGATCGACGGATAGTTGAGATCGGAAGGAGGTGGCGGGGTCTCAGGGCAGGGGAAGGAGGGGTCCATCTGTGCACCGATGCTGGAGCACGCAAAGAGCAGGTAGTCTTCGTAGCGGGCGTCGTAGACGAGGCCCGGGTCCGACGCATGGGTGGGTCGGATGTGACCCGACCCGTAGTCCATCGGCCCCGCAACTCGCCCTGATGCATCCGTCAGCGCCTCTCCTCGGGCGTTCTCCACAGCAGCTGCGAAGAAGGAAAGCCGATGGCTTAAATGAGAAGACAGGAAGAACGAGATCTCATGCGCGTGTACCAGTGGTCATCATGGCCGATCTAATGGCCGCCGAACTCCAATCGGGGTGCAGGGACTTGAGCAGGGCCGCCACGGCCGACACATGGGGGCACGACATCGACGTCCCCGAGTAAAGATTGTACTTGACGCTACGGTGATCGTCCTCGAGCTTGGTGGGCGACGACGACTCACTCCATGCAGCCAGGATGTTCAACCCCGGCGCCGTGATGTCGGGCTGCGCGAGTCGCAAAGCTTTAATTGTTACCCTCGATCATAACATCTCGAGCTCAATCGAAATTACCTTGAGAATGTTGGGCTCGACTCGATTCGGACCGCGGGACGAGAAGGCGGCCATGGCGGGCGCCGGCGTGACGCCCAAAACGGTCCTAGCCGAGCCTACCTTTGCGCTCGGCCTGCGGGTTGCGTCGATGTACTTTAGGATGGCTATTGCGTCGTCGGATGACACAGCGGTCCCCGGGAGGACGTGGGCGTCCACAGGGATCTCGTTGCCATTGGCGACCGCATTCCCCAGTATGATGGCCGCGCCACCCGCCCGCTTCACCTCCAATCCTTTGGCCACCCTTAACCCGCTCCCTCTCAAGCACAATACTACCTTTCCTCTCACCTTATCGCCATCAAGAGAATTGGGTAAACATTGCCTGTTTGATGTCAAGAATAAATTCAGTATCGAAGCTAACATATAGCTATGCAAGGAAGCAAAAGACGTACCCAGAAATATTGCTTGGAGTGCCAGGAAGTACAGCATCGCGGGCATAAACTAAGGGGTAGAAGTCCGAGCTATTTAGCACATACGGCGTCACGGTTTGGCCCTGACGCAAGTTTATAAGCAGAGTGAGGTCTCGATCTATGTCGCTCTGGATTGGTAGCAGGCGTGTATGAGATGTATACCTTGATGGTCACTCCGTTACCGAGTAGCACCAGCGAATCGAAAGCGCGGTCGACGCTGCTAGCGCCGACGGTGATCGTCCATGGCGCAAGGTTCGTCACGGTGGCCGGCGCCGGGCCGTCATTACCGGCGCTGCATACCACGACGATGTCACGCTTCGCCGCGTGCAGCGCGCCGATGGCCATGCTGTCCTTCGAGTACTCGGGCTGCTCTCCGGTCGCACCGATCGACATGCTGATCACGTGGACGCCGTCAGCGATGGCGTCGTCGAAGGCCGCGAGCATGTCGGCGTCGAAGCAGGTGTTCTCGATGTTGGGGTTGGGCCCGGGGATGGGCCAGCAGACTTTGTAGATGGCGAGGCGGGCGAGCGGGGCGCCGCCGGTGGCCGTTCCCCAAGCGAAGCCGCCGAGGGCGGAGACGTTGCGGACCACCCGTCCGGCGACTGTGGAGGCGGTGTGCGTGCCGTGGCCATCGTTGTCTCGTGGGGAGCGGTAGGCATAGGTTCTGTTCAGAGGTCCGTAGTAGTACTCATAGGACTTCACGTAGTACCGCGCTCCGATTATTTTGCTGCCATTAACGATATGCAACAGTAAAGATCATGACACGCATTATGGTGTACATGAATTCAGAAAGAAGATGACGACTAAATGATCGTAGGCATTTTATGCTTCTTTTAAGCGGATATATTGACAGGCAAATTCAAAACTCATCTCCGGAGAGAGAGAGAGAGAGAGATGAAAGAACTCACTTGTTGCAATGGGAAGAGTTGAAGGCATCCCCTTCTTGACAGATGCCCTTCCACCGTTTGGGGAAATGTCTTATCCCTCTGTCACTGAAACTTTGGGACTCCGGCCATATCCCTACCAAACCAAGCAGATCTTTCCATTGAGATCGTTGCCATCTCATCGGACACGCAGTTAAGCCATCCGAACCCAACATGTAACGCATTATTGACTTTGATCATATAAGCAAGCAAAATTTGTGTTCCATTTGACGAGAAAGTAAGAAAGCAAACCGGAATCCAACATGCCGACGATCACATTCTTCCCGCACTTTGCTTTCGAGCCTATTAAGTTCTTCTCCGAACCCTTCGATCCTTCTTCCTGCGTTATGAACTTCCATGACCTCGTCGTATGTGGAGACGACCTTCCTTCACTTGGGAAGGCAGAGACCACTTCATCCATCTCTGATGAACACGGTGAAGGTGAGACAAAGAAAACGAACGAAGGATGAAAGGAAAATAGATTTACTGTACTCGTCGGCTCCTACTTACGGGACAGCTTTGTTGCTTCCTCCTCGGTGAGCAATGCAGCAAAGCCATTGATGCTGTGCTTGTAGCTGTATAGTATACAACCCGATGCCTCTTCTTCGCTGGTCAACGTCGAGAAGAGTTGAAATCCATCAAAGATTGAGATAGCAAATGAAACAGCAGGAAATCATCAACCTGCAGATGCTACCATAAGTGGATACCTGTTCTTGACAGAGAACAACAAGGAGCGGTGACCCTCTAGGATATCTTGAGGGGATTTAAGCCCCTTGTGCTCTCCTAGATACACAATGTAGATCTGTTCCATGGAAACAAACACGCGGCTTTGTTAAATCTCATCCAATTCCGATTTCTTGTATGCGTCATCATGAAACTATGAAGATAACAAAGATCCAAGAGAAATAAACAACGATCAAATCTCACCCGGCGTTGCTCATTACAATAAGCAGTGAGGCAAAAGACACAGAAGAAGATAGGTAGAAGAATACTGCGAGATGCCGTCCTCATTCTTGTTCTCTCTCTCTCTCTCTCTCTCTCTCGGACTACGCTGGTGTGTCATATATAAGAGGGAGGGAATCGAGATGGGATGTTGTTGATCTCTGCTGGAATAAGCTACCTTTCTCTATGTATGGAAAAGGAAGAAGAAACAAATCTGGTGCAGTATGTGTCGATGGCTAAAATTAAAGCTACTTTTCTCTATACATAGAAAAGGTAGGTGGAAGAACATGATCGTTCTTCTTCTAATCTCTCCAGTTGAGTGCAGAAATGTTTGCGTATATGAAGAGGAAAATTAATATTAACCTGCCTCAAAGGAGGAATTATATCAACCGTAATGAATTGTGGATGCTCACATTTCTTAACAAGATCCTAAAATCTGCATCATGTGTGTTTACTAGAGATCTTCTTCTAATTTGTTTTGATTTCTTAAGAATCACTGATAGATTTGTTTCCTTGAGAAACTTCATTCCTAATATTAATTAGTCGTAAATCTTGTCATTCTTACCTTTTTTTTACTCATTAATCATGGTTGAAGTGATCACTCGTATCTCTTTTAAGCTTCTTACATATCCCAAATGAAGATAATAGTTACCTATGAATGCTTACGCAAAAGCTGCAAGGTAACATCGAGATATGTGTTAGAATTTTTAGGGTAATGTATAATTAAATATATTAAGTCATTATTTTGATTAGTCAAAATTAAAGTAATCTAATTAAAGTAAAATTATTTTACTAAGGAACATAATTATCATGAAAATTAATTATGTGGGTACCATCATTAATATTTTCAACTTTGGTGATGAAACAAGATAAAATATTAAATATTTTGGGGCATAAATATAAATATAAATATAAATATAAATATAATTATAAATAGGGTTATGGTTCATATTGTAGTATCTGTTAGTTTGGCAAATCCCATATAGTCTCACATCAGAAAAATCAAGCTTGCTATCTCCTGCTTAAACAATAAATAAGGGCTTGGGCTTTGAAGCCAGATGCATCACAAGAAAAGTCTAATTATTTTCTTGTTTAGTAGTTTTAATGTGTTTTATGGCCCTAGGGACATTTTCCTAAGGCATTTGTAATTGTCCTTTTTTATAGTAGAGTTTTGTTCCTCATTCGTCCATAGAAGTAGGTCAATTGACCGAACCACATAAATCTAGTGTCCTTGTCTCTTTTATTTTTCTGCTTTATTATCTTTATTGGGTTGCCAAATTACTCTTTGGTAAATTTCTTGGGGCTAGCTCTAACAAACTGATATGAGAGCCTGGTTTCGGGATCTTTTGGCAACGATGACAATAACAAAGATCGTTGTCGAGAAAGTCGATAGAAATGTCAATTATGGCATATGATAGCTCAAGATGGAAGCTATTTTGGTTCAAGACGGAGTTGATTTGATAGTACAGGGAGCTAAGAACATTTCAGATGTTACGTCAAAAGAAGATCTTACGGGTATGGATAAGAAGGCTCGATTAAGCATTATTCTAAATCTCTCTAACGATGTTTTACAGGAGGTAGCTACGGAGACTACGGCTAAGAGCATGTGGGACAAGCTTAAAGCCTTGTATATGAATAGGATAGTGGAGAATCGTCTCTACTTGAAGCAGAGTTTGTATATGCTTCGGATGACTGAAGGTACATCTATACTCTCACATCTTGATAAATTTGATTTCTTAGTTATGGATTTGGAGAATATAGATGTGAAAATTAATGACGAGGATAAGGTCCTGTTACTTTTGTGTTCTCTTCCCCAATCCTTTAAGTATTTTCGTGATGCTATAATTTATGGCAAAGAAACAATTTCGTATCAGGAAATTAAATCTGCACTAAAATCTGAGTAGATAGATAGGGATATCACTGGGGAAAGTAGAGGGAATCAAGCTGACGGTCTGGTTGTCAGGGGTAGAACGGATAAAAGGGAATTTGACAGTAGTAGATCTAAATCTAGATCTAAATTAAGACATAGAAATTTGGAGTGCAGATATTGTCATAAAATGTGACACATTAAGGCTGATCGCTTTAAATTAAAAAAAATAAATTAAAGCAAAAGGGAAAAATTGTTAAGAAAACTATTGAGTCTGCTGAAGCTAGTGTAGCAGCTGATGAGAATGTTGGAAATATTTCTTTGCTACTGATGACAAGATGAGGTCTAAAAATGAATAGATTTTAGATTCAGGTTGTTCTTATCATATGTGTCCCAGTAGAGATTTGTTTTATACATATGAATCTTATAATGGTGGAATTATTTTGATGGGCAATAATGTCGCATGTGATGTTGTCGGTAGAGGCACAATCCGAATTAAAATGCATGATGGTATTATGAGAACGCTTACTAATGTTAGACATGTTCTTGATTTAAAAAAGAATCTAGAAGGTGGAGTTATGAAAGTTTCTAGAAGTGCCCTTGTTGTTATGAAAGCTTATAGGTCTGGTAGTTTATATATTTTGCAGGGAACTACTGTCATAGGTTCGGTTGCAGTCTCGTCATCATCATTGTCCGATTCTGACATCACCAAATTATGGCATATGCGTTTGGGTCATATGAGTGAAAAATGTTTGAGCATATTAAGCAAAATGGGTCTTCTTTATGGACAAAGTATTGGGCCACTGGATTTCTGTGAACACTACATTTTTGGAAAGCAGAAAAGAGTCAGCTTCAATTCTTCGGCAGTTCATAAAACGAAAGGTACTCTTTACTATATTCATTCAGACCTTTGGGGTCCAGCTCGTGTTCAGTCTAAGGATGGTGCCAGGTATCTGTTGACTTTCATTGACGATTATTCCAAAAAAGTTTGGGTTTATTTTCTAAAGCATACAAATGATGTTTTTCTAACCTTTAAATAATTGAAGGCTTTGATTGAGAAGCAAACAGGTAAACAGATTAAGCAACTTCGAACAGATAATGGTATGGAATTTTGTGAAGGTAACTTTAATGAATTCTATAAAAATGAAGGAATTGTTCGGCATCGCACTATTAGAATGACGCCTCAGCAAAATGGTGTGGTTGAACGTATGAACAGAACACTCTTGGAGAGAGCAAGGTGTATAATCTCAAATGCAGGGTTGACAAAGGACTTTTGGGCAGAGGCGATTAATATGGCCTGTTACGTTGTTAATTTTAAAACTCTAGAGGAAGTTTGGTCAAGTACTCATATTGATTACTCTGATTTAAAAATTTTGGATGTCCAGCATACATGCATGTAAATGAAGGAAAATTAGAGCATCGAGCTAAAAAGTGCATTTTCCTTATGTATACTTCTGGGGTGAAAGGATATAGATTATGGTGTTCTGATCCCAAATCCCCAAAATTTGTAATCAGTAGAGATGTTACTTTTAATGAATTATCTATGTTATCTTCCAAAGAGGAATCTACTAGTTTTACAAATGATATTGCACAGAAGTAGGTGGAGTTTAAGATTGGTAGTTCTGATTCTTTTCAGTTGAATTCTTCTACTCAAATAATGCTAGTAGATGGTCCCAAGTCTACTGATGAAGATGATCCAGAGGAAGAGCAATATTCCATAGCCAAGGATAGACCATAGAGAGATATTCGACCACCACAAAGATATGCAAATTTGGTTGCATATGCTTTGTCTATTGCAGAAGAAACAAGTGAAGTTGGTGAGCCTACTTCCTACTCAGATGCAGTTTCTTGTGATAATTCCGCTAAGTGGTTGATTGCGATGAATGAAGAAATTGAGTTAGAATAGAACTTAGGATCTTGTGAAACCGCCTTCAGGTAAGAAAATTGTTGGATGCAAATGAGTCTTCAAAGGAAGAAATGTATTTCAGGGGTTGAAGATGCAAGGTACAAAGCACGATTGGTTGCAAAGGGCTATAGTCAGGTATATGGTATTGATTTTCATGATGTATTTTTACCTGTTGTTAAACATAGCTCTATTCATGTTTTGCTTGCTTTAGTTGCCATGTATGATTTGGAATTGGAGCAACTTGATGTCAAGACAGCTTTCTTACATGGTGAACTTGAAGAATAAATTTACATGGAACAACCTCATGGATTTGAAGTTGAGTTACTTTTGATGAATTGTCTATGTTATCTTCCAAAGAGGAATCTACTAGTTGTATAAATGATAGTGCGCAGAAGCAAGTAGAGCTTGAGATTGGTAATTCTGATTTTTTTCAGTCGAACTCTTCTACTCAGAGAATGTTAGTAGATGGTCCCGAGTCTATTGACGAAGATGATCAAGAGGAAGAGTAATATTTCATAGCCAATGATAGACCATGGAGAGATATTCGATCACCACAAAGATATGCAAATTTGGTTGCATATGCTTTGTCTATTACAGAAGAAACAAGTGAAGTTGGTGAGCCTACTACCTACTCAGATATAGTTTCTTGTGATAATTCCGCTAAGTGGTTGATTGCGATAAATGAAGAAATTGAATCTCTCCATCAGAATAGAACTTGTCATGAAAAACGCTAAGCTAGCGAGTACTCCTCTTGCTAGCCTTTTTCGGTTATCTGTTACTTAGTCACCACAGTTAGTTGAAGAGGAAGAATATATGGTGCAAGTTTTATATTCCAGTGCCATCGGTATTATTATGTATGCAATGGTTTATACTCGTCCAGATATTTCACAAGCAGTTAGTGTGGTTAGCAGATATATGTCTCGCTCGGGCAAAACACATTGGCAGGCTGTGAAGTGGATTCTCAGATACTTGCAAGGGACTTCATATGCTTGTTTGGAGTTTGGGAAAAATCGTGACACTTTGGTTGGTTTCGTTGACTCTGATTATGCTACGGATCTTGATAAATGAAGATCTTTGACAGGTTCTGTTTTTTGTGTTGGCGGTTGTGTAGTTAGTTGGAAAGCTTCCTTACAACTTGTTGTGGCTTTATCTACTACAGAGGCAGAATATATGGCAATGACAGAGGCGATCAAAGAAGTTTTATGGTTAAGAGGTTTGTTTGACGAATTATGTATGCATCAAGGTGTTACTATAATTTACTGTGATAGTCAAAGTGCTATTCATTTGACCAAAGACCAGATGTATCATGAGAGAACGAAACACATCGATGTTAAGTTTCATTTTATTTGGGGTACCATTGCTAAGAGAACGGTCCAAAATTCATATGAAGGACAATCCAACTGATATGCTTACGAAGCCTCTTCCAGTTTACAAATTCAAGCAGTGCTTGGACTTGGTTGGTGTTCATTATTGGTGATTGCCCGTTAGGACTTTTATGAAGAAGGTGGAGCAAGTTTTGTTAATTGTCAATGTTGGGACATGCCAAGGTGGAGATTTGTTAGTTTGGCAAGTCCCACATAGTCCCACATCAGGAAAATCAAGCTTGTTTTCTCCTACTTAAACTATAAATAAGAGCCTGAGCTTTGAAGACAGATGCATCACAAGAAAAACTTAATTATTTTCTTGTTTAATAGTTTCAAGGTGTTTTATGGCCCTAGGGACATTTTCCTAAGGCATTTATAATTATCCTTTTTTATAGTAGAGTTTTGCTCCTCCTTCGTCCGTGAACGTAGGTTAATCGACCGAATCAAAAGATTTCCTAGGGCTAGCTCTAACAGTATCAAATTCAGATTTCTCTTCCCTCGTCAAGAAACCAAAAGATTCTTAAGGATACTATACAATTGAAAAGCTAATTCATCGATTAATTCAAAAAAAAAATACTCTATTGCATTCATCCGGTATACTTCCGTGTTAATGTGTTTCGAAATTATTATAAGATTTCATGTATATTATTATGGATTTAATAAGTTTTATGAAAATATTCTAAAATTCGATTTTGGGTTTATAAACCATGTTTGATCCATATTTGTTATATTAAATTACTAACACTTGGATTCAGAGTTATCATACAATGATTACTAACATCTAGACTTATTCTTCATGTATTTTAACGGTGTTTTGATAGTATTTTTGGCGTGATTTGATTCTATCATCATCGGGAAAGATGATAGTTTTATGTAGTTACTCTGCCGCCTGCTTCACAGTCTGTTATGCCTTCACGCTGCAATGCATAAACCTCATCACTGCAACGCGTCCTCTAGTTTATATTTTAAAATGTTTCTTCTTGCTTGCTATAGCGACATAACTACTCACTACAACGCCTTTGGATTTTGTCTAATTAATTAAATTCATATATATTTAATTAATAATAGTTGGTTTACACAAATATTGATTAGATTATTTGTTGACATAAATCAAATAGTTTACTTGCATTAAATGTTTGAATCAACAAATTAAGGTCAAGCTAATTTGACTAATATGTTTCAAATTTAATTAGTGATTATATAGTTATTTAATATTAGACTGAGTAATTTGATGCATGAAGTTGCCAAAGTTATCTCTTATGTGTGACATTTCTCATGAAAATATTAAACGTAGTGTATATTTATATCTATATGGTAATTACCCGGTCCAAAAGAAGGTTAATGTCTGGTAAAATTTTATACACACCTCTAATGGTAAACACATGATAATTATAAAATTATATATGCGAATGGTAAATTAATCTAAAGATGGGTTTATCATTTTACATGTCTTATTGTTAGTGTTTGATCATTATAATAAGACTACCATTAATAATTAATATTGAAGTCCAAAGACAACATATTAATATTGCACTTGGTATCCTGAGATGGGTTATATCATTATTTAAATTTACTTAAGTTTATGGTAATATATATGAGCATAATTTATGGTTATCTATTGTTCTCTTATTTAGGTTATCTTGTTACAAAATCTGTTAACCTCAGTTCAGTACCGGTTCTAAAGGGAATCAGGATCAAAAGGAAAATATTCTGATCATTTTGGGCTGCATGGATCTAGATCTTGCACTAAGGGAAGACCAACCCGCTTCTCATATGGAAACTAATACTTCTGATGAAAGGAGACCATATGAGAAGTGGGAGAGGTCTAATCGCATAAGTCTCATAATCATTAAGCATGGCATTTCGAAGGCCTTTAGGAGTGCAATATTTGAAGGGATTACCAAGGCCAAAGATTTCTTTGCCAAAATACAAAAGCATTTTCTTAAAAATGATAAAGCAAAAACAAGTACTCTACTTCAAAGCTTGATTTCCATGAGGTACGATAAAAAAATATAAGGGAGTACATCATGGAGTTGTCTAATCTTGCTTTAAAGCTTAAAGCATTAAAATTTAACTTATTAGAAGACTTACTTGTGCATTTACTTACCATATCTCTCCCTATATAATTTAGTCAATCTAAGGTTAATTATAATTGTCAAAAGATAAATAGTCTTTTAAGGAGCTCATTTCATATTGTTTATAAGAAGAGGAAGGTTGAAGTAAGAAAAAACTGAAAGTGCCAACTTGGCCAACACCTCAAAGGACAAGGGCAAGAAAAGGAAATACAAATATAGAAAGAATGAGGCTGATAAGGATCTAGTATAGAAGAAACAAAATAAGGATGATACATGTTTCTTCTGTAAAAAATCTGGGCATTTGAAGGACTGTGTCAAATATCATGCCTAAGGTACTAAAAAGGGAACATTTTGATTTATTCTGAATTCAATTTAACTTTAGTATCTAGAAACACTTGATAGTTAGAATCTGATGTAACTACTAACATCAATGTTTCAATGCAGGGTTGCCTGAGCTAATGAAGGCCTAATGATATTGAGATATGCATTTATGTGGGGGATAAAAAATTGGTAGATTGGAAGCTATAAGCACATTTAGATTATTATTGTGTGCTAGATACTATTTGGATTTAAAAGATACTTTTATTATACTATCATTTAAACAAAATTTAATTTTAAAAAAATCTAGTTATTCTTGTTCATTTGGAAACAATCAGTTTACTTTATCTTTAAATTCAAATATGATTAGAACTGGTTCACTTATTGCTTATGACAATCTATATTTGCTTGATACTATAGCATCCTATCATGAATCCTTGAATGCGGAATTGTGAGATACTAAACTTAAAATTGAAAATTCTGGTGTATTATGGCACAAACGTTTAGGTCACATTTCTAGAAATAAAGTTGAAAAACTTATGTCAAAAGAAATTCTTGATCTCACTGACTTATCAAGTTTAGATATTTGTGTTGAATGTATTAAAAGTAAACAACCCAAACTTAAGAGATCATGTGTATATAGACCTATAAAGGTCTTAGAATTGATACATACGAATATTTGTGGGTTATTTCCTACATCTTCGTGGAATGGTCAATAATACTTTATATAATTCATAGGCATTTACTCTAGATATGGATACATATATCTATTACATGAAAAATCTTAGTCTTTGAATGTGTTCAAATCATTTAAAGCTGAAGTTGAAAGTCAACTCAACAAAAGGATAAAACGTGTTAGATTTGATCGTGGAGGAGAATATTATGACAGAAATAACGGTTCAGGTGAACAACATCCAAGATCATTTGTTCTATACCTAGAGGAGTATAAAATTGTCCCTTCTAGTATAAGGTACGTCTTGTGACAAAGAGCCATACTAAAAAAGAAAGGACTGATTTTAAAGAGACATTCTTTTCGATTTTAACGAAGCACTCTTTAAGGATAATTATGGCTCTAGCTGCACAATTTGATTTGGACCTTCATCAAATAGATGTCAAAATAACGTTTCTCAATGGAAACATTGATGAAATAATTTATATAGTACAATCATAATACTTTGTGTCAGGAGACTAAAAGAAAATGATTTATAAATTGATAAAATCAATCTATGGGCTAAAACAGGCATCCCGTCAGTGGTATCATAAATTTCATCATGTAATTGACTTATTTGGTTTTGAGGTGAATGCTGTTGATGATTGTGTGTATCATAAGTTCAGTGGGAGCAAATTTATTTTCCTGATATTATATGTGGATGATATTGTGTTTGCCACAAATGATATAGGCATATTATATGAAACCAATGATTTTTTATTAAGAAATTTTAAGATGAAAGATCTTAGTAACGTTTCTTTTGTATTAAGAATCCAGATATACTGGGATAGATCTCGACGTATTCTAAGATTATCACAAAGAAGCTATATTGATAAGGTACTCAAAAGGTTTGATATAGAGTATTACAAATCAGGAGACACTCCTGTTGTAGAGGGAGATAAGTTCAGTCTCAATCAGTGCCCTAAAGGAAATCTAAAAACTCAAGAAATGTAGAAGATTCCCTATGCATCAGCTGTAGGGAGTCTAATGTATGCATGGGTTTATACGTATCCGAATATAACATATACTGTTGAAGTATTAGGCATATACTGTTGAAGTCTTGGAATGGATCAATGGAAAGCAACCAAAAGAGTCATGAGATATTTAAAGAGGATACAAGATCATATGCTCATATATGGGAGATCAAACCATTTGGAGATCATTGGGTATTCTGACTCCGATTTTGCTAGATGCCAAGATAGTAGGAAATCCATTTTTAGCTATATTTATATGTTGGCCAAATTTGTAGTATGTTTGGAGGTGTCCAATCATGAAATTTGGTTGAAAAATTTTATCACAGGACTGTAAAATGTACAAGGGGTTAAAAGACCATTAAATATATACTATGATAATAAATCAATTATTTTATAATCCAACAATAACAGAGCTCGACGAAGTCAAAGCACATTGACATCAAGTTTCTAGTTGTGAAAGAAAAGGTATAAAGTACGACAAATTTCCATAGAACACTTATGGACAAACTTTATGTTTGTAGATCTTCTCACAAAAGGTATACCACTCAAGGTCTTTCATAAGTATACTGCTTATACGAGTGTATTAGAATTTGAGAAAACATTAGTTTAGTGAGAGTTTGTCATATATTTGTTGTATGTTCTATGTTAGATTCGTATAGATATTTTCTGGTCAGAAATAAAGTTTCAATTTATTATACTTTATATATTATAGCTATTAAAGTTATTAATGATCTCATAAAGATAAAGTTGGACTAGTTGAAAATTGACTTGTGCATATCACATTCATGTAATTTTTATGCTACATATTTCATGATTGATCTATGTCATTTGATTATGTTAATATTAATGATCATTGATAAGTTTAGTTATGATTGATATTGAAAAGACTGTTTTGATCTTATACTAATATGACCAATGTATGAGATTGTTTTGTATGTTTTGTTTAATACTGACAACAGTTTTAAACTCATAAAGTATAGTATATTTATAAGAATATAATCCAATGCGAGATTGTTAGAATTTTAAGGATCACATATATATATAATTAAATATATTAAATTATTATTTTGATTAATCAAAATTAAAGTGATCTAATTAAAGTAAAATTATTTGGCTAAGGGGCATAATTATCATAAAAATTAATTATATGGATACAATTAGTAATATTTCTAATTTGGTGACGAGACAATTTAGAAATATTAAACATCGTATAACTATAAATATAGTTATGAATATAAATAGGGTTATGATCTCTTTACCAAACCAATAGATTCTTATGGATACTATATAATTGGAAGATTAATTTATCGATTAATTTAAAAAAATACTTCAATTAATTCATTATATATGCTTCCGTATTAATGTTTCATAATTATTATAGAATTTCATATATATTATTATGAATTTAATAAATTTTATGGAAACATTGTTTTGGGTCAATAAAACTATGTTTATGTTTGATCCTTGTGTTAAATTACCGACGAGAATGAACTCTTTATGAACCGCACAAACAACACACTTGTTGTTGCTTTATTCGACGTTGCTCTTTGAGCTACGGTGTGCATTAGGAGAGCACAGGAGGAAGCAAAACAGGGCAAAGAGATCAAGCGACGGAAACCACGATCGGGCTTCGGACGGCGTGTGCCCCATCGGACCACGTATAGGAACCCGCCACGTACACCTTGCTTGGTGTGTCCCTCGCTTTGAGCGTCACCATGAAGCTCTTCTTCTGGCCAACTCTCTTGAAGCTCAACACTCCCGGTGAAATGCGCACCGAGACACCGGTCGGCTCGGTGACGGTGACTCGGTACCGGGCTGGGCCGCGGCCCACATTGGTCACGGTTCTACGGACGGTAACGGAGCCATTGAGATCGGAGGCGGCGATCGATGGATAGTTGAGATCGGAAGGAGACGGTGAGGTCTCGGGGCAGGGGAAGGAGGGGTCCATCTGTGCTCCGATGCTGGAGCATGCAAAGAGCAGGTAGTCTTCGTAGGAGGCGTCGTAGACGAGCCCCGGGTCCGACGCATGGTTGGGTCGTACGTGACCCGACCCGAACTCCAGCGGCCCGGCAGCTTGGCCTGCCGCATCCGTTAGCGGCCCTCCTCGGGTGTTCACCACAGCAGCTGAGAAGAAAGAAAGCCAATGGCTTGAATGAGAAGCCGGGCAGAACGAGTTTTCTAAGCCGTGCAAGCATGAGGGTGTACCGGTGGTCATCATGGCCGATCTAATGGCCGCCGAACTCCAATCGGGGTGCCGGGACTTGAGCAGGGCCGCCACGGCCGACACATGGGGGCACGACATCGACGTCCCCGAGTAAAGATTGTACTTGACGCTACGGTGATCGTCCTCGAGCTTGGTGGGCGACGACGATTCACTCCATGCAGCCAGGATGTTCAACCCTGGCGCCGTGATGTCGGGCTGCGCGAGTCGCAAAGCTTTAATTGTTACCCTCGATCATAACATCTCGAGCTCAATCGAAATTACCTTGAGAATGTTGGGTTCGACGCGGTTGGGACCGCGGGACGAGAAGGCGGCCATGACGGGCGCCGGCGTGACGCCCAAAACGGTCCGAGCCGAGCCTATCTTTACGCTCGGCCTGCGGGCTGCGTTGATGTACTTTAGGATGGCTATTGCGTTATCGGACGACACAGCGGTCCCCGGGAGGACGTGGGCGTCCACAGGGATCTCGTTGCCATTGGCCACCGCATTCCCCAGTATGATAGCCGCGCCACCCGCCCGCTTTACCTCCAATCCTTTGGCCACTCTGAGCCCACTCCCTCTCAGGCAAACCACTATCTTCCCTCTCACCTTCTTGGCATCCAGAGAATTGGGCAGGCACTGCCTGTTGGATGGATATCAACGTCGAAGACTTGAAATCATCATCGAGCAATTGATCATTATATAGGAAGCGGAAAATGTACCCAGAGACATTGCCGGGAGTGCCAGGAACCACAGCGTCGCCTGCATAAACTAGAGGGTAGAACTCCGAACTCTTCAACACAGATGGTGTCACGGTTTGGCCCTGACACAGATCAGTAGGTTGAGTGAGGAGGCCATTTATTTAGCAGCTTCGCTAGTCGCAGGTGATGCGTGCATGGGTCTTCGTACCTTGATGGTGACTCCATTACCGAGTAGCACCAGAGAATCGAAAGCGCGGTCGATGCTGCTGGCGCCGACGGTGATCATCCATGGCGCGAGGTTCGACACGGTGGCAGTCGCCGGGCCGTCGTTCCCGGCGCTACATGCCACGACGATATCATGCTTCGCGGCGTGGAGCGCGCCGATCGCGATGCCGTCGTTCGAGTACTTGGGAGGCACTCCGGTCGCACCGATCGACACGCTGAGCACGTGGACGCCATCGCCGATGGCGTCGTCGAAGGCCGCGAGCATGTCGGCGTCGAAGCAGGTGTTCTCGATGTTGGGGTTGGGGCCGGGAATCGGCCAGCAGACCTTATAGATGGCGAGACGGGCGAGCGGGACGCCGCCGGCGGCCGTCCCCCTGGCGAAGCCGCCCAGGGCGGAGACGCCGGTGACCACCCGTCCGGCGACGGTGGAGGCGGTGTGGGTGCCGTGGCCGTCGTGATCACGTGGGGAGCGGTAGGCGTACGTTCGATTGAGGGAGCCGTAGTACGCCTCGTAGCCCTTAAGGTAGTAGCGAGCTCCAATTATTTTTCTGCCATGCACCACCACAAAGTCAACATATTGAGTCAAACAAATACGAGAACGAAACAGAATAGATAGGAATGAAGAGACAATACGTCATTATTAACAAAGAGGAAGGCACCGAATTTTCTCACATTTTTTTGGTTGTGCATATTAATGCCATTAAATCAAGATTTAAAACATCAAAGAGATATTATAATATATATATATATATATATAT
>LVTN01001716.1:25421-56404 GCA_001649415.1 Musa itinerans
GAACTAACTGAGAAGTCCAGGAGCTTGCCAAAGAAGCCCATCGGAACTCACCAAGAAGATTGTCACGAAGTCTAAGAGCTTACCGGGAGTCCGTTGGAACATTGCCGATAGATCGTCAGAGGTTCGCCGGAAGATCGCTGGAAGCTCGCCGGAAGAAACCTAGACTTACGGACTTGTTTAGCTTAGTAAATGTCTTAGATTTCATAGTTAGCACATAATTATGATTGAAATTGGGCCAACCCAATTAGGGGCTAGTTGGGCCCATGTATGGACTGTGTTGGACCCAATGAAAGACCCAAACAATGACCCAAGAGGTGGCACTATCATGGCCTAGTCTCCGAGACTATGTCAGGCAATGGTACCGCCGGTCTGGGCAGTGGTACCGCCCAAACACAGTCTCTGAGAGGTTGTCAGGCGGTGGTACCGCCTAGTGCAGTGTCAGTGTCAGACTGACACTAACGGTGGTATCGCCTAGCATAGGCGGTGGTACTGCCCAGCATAGGCGGTGGTACCGCCCGTACCTAGGAAACCCGGGATGAGATGTTTTTAGACTCTATGTTTGAATCAACTTGAGGCTTATAAATACCCCTCTTATCCCTGGTTAACTAACATAAGTATTGAGAGTGAAAAAGAAAGAAAACGCTACTGCAATCTTGTGTGAACTCCTCTCCTTCTTCTAAGTGTTAGAATAGTTTGAGAGAGGAGTAAATGGGGGTATAAGGGTTATCTCATAAACCCAGTAAAAGGAGAAAAAGCTGTAAAAGGTGGTTGGTCTTTGCCTATTGAAGGAAGACCGATAGTGGATGCCGGTGGCCTCGACGGAAGAGGAATCAATGAAGTGGATGTAGGTCACGACAACCGAACCACTATAAAAATCTAGTTTACGTTTCTTTTAAGCAATTTACTTTAACTACAAACCACTTTACTTGCTTACTACTTTCAATACGTTTATGAACAAATTTTTGGGGAATTGGGGATTTTATTTTCTGTTCTTCCATTGCGCTTGTGATGTCACCCCTAAGATTTCCCAACAAGAAGTCCAGGAGCTTGCAAAAGAAGCTCATCGAAACTCACCAAGAAGATCATCGTAAAGTCCAAGAGCTTACCGGGAGTCCACCGAAACATTATCGAGAGATCATCGGGAGTTCTTCGGAAGATCGTCGAAAGCTCGCTAGAAGAACAATTGATGTACTAGAACAAGAATGCTTTGTCAAATGTCTTAATTATTATAGTTAGACCATAAATTGAGTTAGGATTGGGAGGTAATCCCACTAACTTAGTTAGGGGCCAACTTGGCCCTTAACAGGACAGAATTGGGCTGGATTGAGTAGCCCATTCAGCACCTGAAACCATGGCCGGTGGTGGCACCGCCAAGGTCGATGATAGCACCTCTTGGTGACCCAGTCTCCTAGGTGGTCTAGGTGGTGGTACCGCCCAGACTAGGCAGTGGTACCGTCGGTAGTTAATGATGCCAACGATGGTACCACCCCTATCAAGCGGTGGTACCGCCAGAGCTCGGTCTCTAAGCTCTATCAAGTGGTGGTACCACCCAGTGTCAGGTGTCAAGCGGTAGTACCGCCCAGTAATGACGGTGGTACCGGCCAATACCTCGAAATCTGGGGTGTAACACTTTTTGGCTCCAATTCTGAAGCCATTGGGTCCTATAAATACCCCACCCTTTTCTACATGAAAGGGCACGAAAGTGTTAACATATTTTTGAATTTTTGGGATGTTAAAGTGTTGTAAAAGTGATAAAGAGTCATCCCCTCCCTCTCTTAGCTTTGTAAACATCCAAGAAAGATGAGTGAGGCTTGTAAGGGTTATCTCCTAAACCCGGTAAAAGGAGAAAGAGCTGTAAAAGGTGGTTAGTCTTCGCCTATTGAAGGAAGGTCATTAGCGGATGTCGGTGACCTCGACGGAGGAGGAATCCGAAGTGGATGTAGGTCACAATGACTGAACCACTCTAAATTCTTATTTGCATTTCGTCTTGAGCAATTTACCTTTACTACAAACTACTTTACCTTCTTATTGCTTTCTCTATACTCCCATTCGCTTTCAACTTAAAATCTTTATGAAATAATTTTTGTCGAAATCGAGTTTAATCGAAATGAAGACTTTTGAAACCAGTAATTTTTCTACTACACTAATTCACCCCCCCTCTTTGTGCCACTCTTAATCCTATTATTTTTGGTAATATAAACTTGTCTATTCTTCCAAAAAGCTATGAACATTTACTACCATTTAACACCAAATTACTTCATCACATCTTGATAAGTATTATACTCCTAAAATAATATCATAATGATGAAGTTAGCCAAATGGAGTAAGGTACGATATATTGGATTATGAAGGGACATGACAATTGTTTTGGTTACCTAATATAATAAAACATGATCGAACTATCAAAAAAGGACATGATGCTTCCATATGGTGGCCTGATCATTAGACTAATCTACACCTATGACATAGTCATTCGACCTGACGAAGAAATAATAAAACTAGATAAGTTCAACATCATAAATAGAAACATACTAAAAAAATTAAGATGTATTATCAGAAATAAGATATGGACTAGATTACCTAGAAGGACTGACCTACCCTCACCTAATCAAAACCTCAAACATCAATATTTAGGGGAAATCAATCTCCTCCTACTAGTCCCTATGAGGTAGCACCTCCAATAGAGCAAGCACTCTCCTCATCTACCGATCCAATAGTGACTTGACTAGATCAAATTGAACTGTCAAGAGCAAATTGAACTATGTTAAGATCAAATCTTAATCGAGACGTAGCAAATTAGTCGACAACTGAATACTTTGTTTAGGCATTTTGATTTACCACCCCTTGAATAAGTTATGTATTTCATTTGGTTGATAAAAGGGGGTAGAGAACTAAAAGGTACCGTGAGGAGTTGTACTCTTTGATACACTATGCTTCCTATGACACACCCTTTAATGTCATGCATTTCTTGATGATGGCTTAATGCATGCATCACTCTAAGAATTAGACTTGATAAATCTTTTGAATGGATAAATTCCTTGATACATTCTTCGAATTTCACAGTATTCTTTTTATTCAAAAATGCTTTTCCTTCTCATGATATTTACACTAGAAAAGATTCAACTCTTGGTATTTATAACTTGATGTATTATTTCTCATATGATGATCATTTGCAGAGTTAGGGATGTTAAACTATCCGAATGCATGAGTTTGTTGTATTTCTTTTCAGACTATCTTTCTCTTAATGTATTTTATGAATGGAGCTTTCATGAATTTATTTCGTTTTTATCTTCTTTGGTATCAAGTTTACTCCATACCCTTGCTCCATCACGTAATGATGTTTGATATACTTAGTCCCTTCACCCATTGAATTCATTGACAAATGCATCTCTCATGGATTTCACTCTTGTGAATTTTTAATGAGAAACATATTTGATTTATAAAGTTTTATTCAAGGATTTTTAATCCTTCATTTGATGCTTCTTCCTTACTCTTCTCATGAAAGAAAAATTTTATGAATTTTTAGTGTGTGATGATCACTTACAAGAATGGAGATTTGATTTCGTATAGATATCTTGATCCTTTTCATAAATCCCTTCTCTTTGTTAAAATTGAAGCATGATTTAATGAAACTCATTTATTATTTTGAATTTGACTTGGTTCAAATCCTTTTATGAAATTTGGTTCTTGATGGATTCTTTCCTTACCCTTCTTCCTTTTCTTATTTTTCTATAACAAAGGAAGAAAGAAACTTGCACAACTAAAGAAGAACCAAAATTCCCTTGAGTAAAAATGTTAGCTTTTCAAAAAGTTATCATGTAAGCTTTTGCTTACCTTCCTTTATGGTTTGGATAAATTAGTGTAAAATTTGCTTGAATCTTTACCACACTTGCATTGTTGAATTGTTCTCCTTTTTTTTAATGACAAAGGGGGAGAAATGTAGCAAATTGATGACAAAATGAATGTCTTAGATAAGTGTATAAAATGTATTACAAATACTTGAAATATAAGCAAATATAATTAGAATCGTCAAATACATTACACATAATATGAGCAAATATATTTGGAATCGTCAAATACATTGCACATACTTGAAACATATCAAAATGTATTACATATGAATATTTGAAATGTTTATCATAGTTTCCTCAAAATGCATGCATCATATATATCGTAGATACTTGAAATGTTTCATGAATGTTTGATAAATGTCTACAATAATGATAAAGTATCATGAGCTTAAATTGCTATTCACAATTGATACCATGCCTCAAAATGATGAATTGTCATCTTTTATCGAGAATTGTCATCTTACTAAATTTCATATTCGAAACTCATATCATATTTGAAAATGATGATTGTTTATCATCATTAGACTTGAAAATGGATATCATGCCTTGACATCATTTTTATTGATAAATACATGGTATTAGTAAATCATGATAAGTATCGTGATATACATGTTGATAAGTTTAAATGAAAATAACTTATTAGTTTAATGCTTTAATTCAAAGGTCTTGAATTCAAGAATATCTTTTCTCAAGCATGGTATATAGATAGGGGGAGTTAAGGTTAACTCTGTTATCAATTGATTATCATCATAAAAAAGGGAGAAATTATTGAATATCAGATTTTGATAATGAAATCAATTGATAAATTATTTGATCTAATTTGTATGTTAAGAAAAGTGTGCAGGATTAACTACGATAGTGGTAAGACATAAAGCAAATGTTGTGTTAGAGTCAAGATTGAGATTTCGTTGGGAGTTCGAGAGTTCGTCAGAAGTCCGAATATTCATCGAAAGTTCCATTGAAATTAACTGAGAAGTCCAGGAGCTTGCCAAAGAAGTTCATCAGAACTCGCCAAGAAGATCGTCGTGAAGTCCAGGAGCTTGTCGAAAGTCCGCAGGAACATTACCGAGGGATGGTCGGAAGTTCGTCGGAAGATCAGCGGAAGCTTGTCAGAAGAACAATTGATGAACTGGAACAAGAATGCTTTGTTAAATGTCTTAATTATTGTAGTTAGACCTTAAGTTGAGTTAGGATTGGGAGGTAATCCCACTAACTCAGTTAGGGGCCGATTGGGCCCTTAATAGGGCTGAATTGGGTCGGATTAAATAGCCCATTCAGCACCTGAAGTCATGGCCAGCGATGGCACTGCTTGGGACTCGGACTCCCAGGTGTTCTGGGTGATGGTACCCCCCAGACTAGATGGTGGTACCGTCTAGACTGGGTTGTGGTACCGTCGGCAGGTATTACCTGCCAACGGTGGTACCGCCTATCAAGCGGTGGTATCGCTAGAGCTCTGTCAAGCGATGGTACCACAAGACTGGGCGATGGTGCCGCCTAGTGTTAGAGAGTCAGGTGGTGGTACCACCCAATAATGGCGGTGGTATCGCTAGTACCCCAAAATCCGAGGATGTGACACTTTTTTTATTCTAATTCTGAAGCCATTAGGGCCTATAAATATCCCACGCTTTTCTATATTAAAGGATAACGAAGTGCAATCAAAAGTATGGAAAAATCTTAAGTATTGGAGTGTTAAAAGTGTTGTAAAAGTGAGAAGAGTCATCCTCCTCCCTCTCTTAGCTTTGTAATCATCCAAGAAAGAGGAGTGAGGCTTGTAAGGGTTATCTCCTAAACCCGTAAAATGGAGAAAGTGCTGTAAAGAGGTGGTTGGTCTTCACCTATTGAAGGAGGACCATTAGTGAATGCCGGTGACCTCAACGGAGGAGGAATCAGAAGTGGATGTAGGTCACAATGATTAAACCACTATAAATTCTGGTGTGTTCTTTCCTTACTACAAATTCTCTTTACTGCATTCAACTTTACTATATTGTAAATTGCCCAACCTTCTCTTCTCTACTTATTCAAAATGAAACAAATGATTTGAGTCGAAACCAGTTTTTATCGTATGAAGGATTTCGAATTGACGTAATTTTTTCTGTTGTACTAATTCACCCCCCCCCCCTCTTAGTACCGCTCTTGATCCTAACACTTCTTACCTTTCAACTAGCAACTGAAGTCCTCTTCTTCTTTAACTTATTCTTGTAAATATAAAATATATAATATGTTATATGTAATATGAAAAAATTTTATATCAAGATTGAAATCAAATAATAATATATTGGATTTAAGATGTGCTTTTGATGTTATCTAGAAAGAACTTTATCAAATATGTAAGAGCACCATCTTCAGATCCAAAAACTATTATTGATCTGTACAGAGAACTAGACTCTTTTTCTCCTCTCTTCCTATCTTTTTACAAGACTACGTAGATTGATATAGATTAGGGACAGGAAGGATTAAAGAGGAATTATAATCTCCAAATGATTGTCACCTATTCACGTCCCATGTTTATGTCTACATTCGTCACGTCAACACATCGTGTAACTATACACAATATCATATTTAGTCTTTAGGAGGTCCTATCTATATATAAGTGAGAGCAAAAAGTCTACAATAAGTAATTAAAAGAATTTCTCTCATAGCATCTCCTAAGAAATCCTATCTTAACATGGACTTTCTTTCTATTAGCTATAACTTTTATCAAAATCCAATTAGGCTATAATATATATTATCAATTAAATAATACCATATAATCTAACATTCTCCTACTTGACTAGTAAGATATAAAAAAAATTAAAATCAAAATCAAAATAAATAAAACAAAATTTGTTTGAAAATAATTTTACCTAATTGGATTTTAAAAAATTTAAAAAATATTTTATATATGACAATAAATTTTTAAAAATAAGCCAATAAGTCCAATAAGCATAATAATACTACATTATATTAAATTATTAATGCGAGTCATAGTGGTTGTATATAATCAATGTCATATTCCATTCTAAGTTTCACAATATTATTAGTTTTTCCTAATATAATCCATAATAACCTATATAATTTATCTTGTCAAGACAATCCTGTTATTACATTCAATCATAATATGTATAAACATAATATAAACAGAATAACAGAAATAAATAACTTTAATTAAGAAAAAAATATCAATAATAACATCCACCTAGACATGCATCACCATATCTTTTATGGCTTGTTCACAAGTCACATTCTAAGAATATGTTCTTTAAATATTTTAGACTGCAAAGCTTTAGTAAATGGATCATCAATCATCATGGTGGTACTTAGGTTCTCAATTGACACTTGTTGTTTCTAGACTATTTCTCTAACCACCAAGTACTTTATCTTGATGTGCTTAGAACCACTAAATACTTATCATTCTTAGAGAAGATAACTACTATGATGTTATCACAAAATATATTCAATGACTTGATAATTGAGTCGATCACACCAAGTCCTAAAATGAAATTTCATAGCCATAAAACTTGATTTGTGACATGAAAGTATATCTTTAATTCAGTTTTCATTATTGATGACATAATAAGTGATTGCTTTATACTTTTTCAAGAAATTGTCCCTCCAACCAACATAAATATAAATCCTAAATTAGACTTCCTATTGTTGAGATAATTTACAAAATTAACATCTGAATATCTTGTTACTTCAAACTGATTTGATCTCTTGTATATAAGCATATAATCTTTCGTACCCTGTAGATATCTCATTACTTTCTTTGTATCTTTTCAATGTTTTATTCTTAGCTTACTTTGGTATCTACCCGACATTACAACTATAAAACTAATATTTGGTTTTGTATAGGTTTGAGCATATAATAGACTTTCAACTACGTATGCATATGAAATATCTTTCATTTGATTCCTTTCTACGTTATTTTTTATACATTAGTTTTGACTGAATTTTTCACCTTTAATAATATGTGCCGATCATAGGTGCCCTACAAACCAATCACATAAGTGATAGCATGTGTGATATAACACGTAGTCTTTTTGCTTATTATTATTATGACATTTTCTCACTTTATATTATTTGATACGTAAATATATTATAATGTCCGTAGATTGGTGCAATGGGAATCAGATCATGATGAGATCACGATAATGAGACCGATTTATCTTTAAACATAGACCATAAATAATCTTGATTATAGGTTACTTGAGAGGGACATTGAGATAACCGGACAAACTGGAGTGTTGTATAACTCATTGTCAGACAACGATTTTGTCATCCCAATGGTGTACCTAGTCCTTAAACTTAAGATACCAAGGATGTCCTATATGAGTACTCTATTATTTGGTATCAAACTTATAGGTTTAGAAGTTCTAGATCTAGTACAGTCAGTCATCGAGAGTGGCAGCCAACCTTACGAGGACTATTGAGTGTCGATAGAGGATCATCTACTCTTGGTATCATGAGAGGAATATCCTATATGTTTTTGCTCAGACAAATGCTTAGCCAATGCCATTCAGATTGAGAGAAAAAGAGTTCTCCGAGAGAATCCAATTAGAGCGAGACTCAAGGTGAAACCGTATGGGTCTGACAACACCATGCTTGGTATACGATCTCTTAGAAATTAGATGGCTGAGAGACTATAAGTACACGATAACTAAGGACAGATAGGTCTAAAGGATTAGATTCTCTTATATCATTTGGGAACTGTGGTATAGTAGCCTAGTACGTTCGTAATCAATGAGGTAAGTAAATTATTATGGAGATAATAATTCACTAAGCCAGAAGGAGTTCTGACAGGTATGACTCACAGCCAACTTGATATTGAGCCTAAAGGTCATACATATATGGTAGGTGTTGTGATGAGTATAAGTTTGAATATGAGATATCCGCTAGAGCTCATATCTTATTGGATATCTAATAAGTTCCTGAATTATTGGATCATATGAATGAGATCCAATAAAAGCTAATAAGAGATTATTAGATAGAGATCCACTAATATAAGAGGCTTGGGTAGTTGGATGAAGATCTAATACCCAATAGGGTAGGATCCATTAGGGTTAAGTTAATAAGGAGCCTCTATAAATATAAGAGAACTAAAGGGCCACAAGCTAGATTTCTTGGTTGTCACCTTCTATTCTCCTCTCCCCTTCTCCTCCTCAGCCAACAGGTGTAGAGATTTGACCAACGATTTGAGGAGCGTCTTCGCAACCCCTGCCATGTGGATCACCACTAGAGAGGAGGACACTTGACCTCCTTCATCCTCTCCTACAGATCTGTAGGAATTCAAAGATATACGATCTCCCTGGGTAACATAACTATCATACATGACTTACCAAAAAGAAACTATCGCACACATGGTTTTTAGTTTCATGGATTTTTGCGTACCAATCTTCGCACGATGATGAACACTTTTTGGGAAATCTATGTTTTTATTTTATGTTCTTCCATTGCGTATGTGATGTTGGCCCTAGATTTCCCTATAATTGGTATATCATTGGCCCAATAAAGCTGCATATTAAATCTCTCTAGTACTAGATCAATATATCATTTCTAAGATAGTCCTAGCAATCTTTGAGATCTATCCTTGAATATCTCAATACCAAAAACATAGGCTACCTCATTCATATTAACCATCTTAAAGTTTTTATTGAGAAATATCTTAGTTTTGTTGGGAAATCTTGGGGGAGACATCACATGCACAGCGGAAGAACAAGAAAACAAAATCTCCAATTTTCCAAAAGAATGTTCGTCGTCATACGAAGATTTGTGCGCAAAAATTCGCGAAACAAACTGCATATAGAATAGATTGTGTTACCTAGGGAGATCGTATATCCCTGTTTCCTTGCAGATCTCTAGGAGAGGGTGAAGGAGGTCAAGCGTCCTCCTCTCTAGCGATGATCCACACAGTAGGGCTGCGACGACGCTCCTCAAAACTCCAGGCCTGCTCTGAGGTGGAGAGGGGGAGGAGAATAGGAGAGGCAAGCAAAGGCTCTAGCCTTTGAGGCTCTGAATCCCTCCTATTTATAGAGGTCCCCTGTCATACCCTTATGGATTCTCCCCTAGTGGGTATTGGATCTACATCCAATTACCCAAGCCTTTTTAGATTAGTGGATCTCTATCCAGTAATCTCTTATGGGCTCTTATTGGATCTCGTCCATGGGATCTAATAATTCAGGGGCTTATTGGATATCCAATAAGATAGGGGCTCCAGCGGATATCTCATATTCGAACCTCTACTCATCACAATGCCTACCATATGTGTGTGACCCTCTAGGCCCAATATCGAGCTGGCCATGAGTCATACCTGTCAGAACTCCTTCTAACTTAGTGAATTATTATCTCTGTAATAATTCACTCGACTCATCGACTACGGACGTACTAGCCACTACGCCGCAGTCCCCAGACGATACAGAGGAATCCAATCCATTGGACCTGTCTGTCCTCAGTTACCATGTACCTATAGTCCCTCATCCATCTACCCATACAGTTTCTTCTTGAGTCTCGCTCTAATCGAATTCTCCCAGAGAACTCTTTCTCTCTCAATCCGAATGACCCTAGCCAGGGATTTGTTTGAGCAAGAACACATGAGATATTCCTCTTATGATACCGAGAGTGGATGATCCTCTATCAACACTCAATATCTCATAGATGCCTTCTGGGGGTGCTCGCTGAGGAGCTGTACTAGATCTGGGACATCCAAACATATAAGTATGGTATCAAAGAGTGGAGCACTCATATAGGACATCATTGGTGTCTCAAGTCTAAGGACCAGATACACCACTAGGACTACGGAATCGCTGTCTGACAATAAGGCATCATCAACCATCCAGCATTCCATAAGCGGATCAATAAGTGAACTCATTCTCTAATGAGCACCTGTACTATGTCTCTAGTGTCCCCACATAAGCAACTATGAGACCAGCTGCATCCATCATATGGACGGGTATACAGCACACCAGTCTGTCCGGTTATCACGATGTCTCTCTCGAGTAACCTATGATCGGGATTATTTAAGATCTATGTTTAAAGGTGAATCGATCTCATTATTGTGATCTCATCACGATTCGATTCCCATTGCACAAATCCAAGGACATCACAATATATATACATATATGTAATAGTTAATATAAAGTGATAAATGTCAAAATATAATAAGCAAAAAGATTTCATGTCAAGTCACACGTGCCATCACTCACATGATTGGCTTGCTGGGCACCTATGACTAGCAGGTTTCGTGTAATAAACTAAGATCACTAGTATCAGAGCTAAGTTGTTCATGCAAAAGATTGGTTTTGAACTACGTTTGTTATATTTTAGAAAAGCTTTTGGCATCAAAATTATTGACGTAAAAGTGAAAAAAAAGGGCATCAATAGTTGCTACCCCATAAATGGTAGCATTAGCCACCATCTACGTGCAAGCAACAGACAACCGGTGGACTACTACCGACAGCCTACAAGTATAATTGCCCACAAAGGTGGTGGTGACCGTAGGGGCGACGCCCTCCCGCATGTACCCTACTAGTCATAGGTGTTGCAAGCCAATCACGTGAGTGATGACACGTGTGACTTGACACGTAATCTTTTGCTTATTATTATTGCTAGTCATAGGTGCCCTACAAGCCAATCACGTGAGTGATGACACATGTGACTTAACACGTAGTCTTTTTATTTATTATTATTATTTGACATTTTATCACTTTATATTGCTTGTTGCTTGAATATATTGTGATGTCCATAGATCTGTTCAATGAGAATCGGATCATGATGAGATCACAATAATGAGATCGATTCACCTTTAAACACAAATTCTAAATAATCTCGGTCATATATTACTCAAGATGGACATCGAAATAACCAGACAAACTGGTGTGCTGTAAAAGTCGTTTCGCAAGTAGAAACCCGATTAAACTCAATTTTATCTAAGGCGTAAAATAAGGCATTCATAGCCTTTGCATTTAAAGAAAAAGTCTTCTTCTCCAAATCATTCCAATGGTTCATTGGAAGAGAAGAACTTTAAAAGTCATTTTCAACAATATTCTACAAATTTAAATATAAGGAAAGCAAGAAAACTCTCATTCGAGTTTTTCAATATATGTAGTCCGTCCCATTGAATAAGGAAGGACAAATAAGAGAAATATTAGGAAAGGGGTCAACACTAAGAGAGGGGGTGAATTAGTGCAGTAGTAAAAATTACGTTGGTTCAAAACTACGTTGCGATTAGATCCGTTTCCGATGAAAAACCATTTCGTAAAGGTAAATAACTTTGAAAGTGCACGGAAGAGTATAGTGGATGTAAAGCAAGTAAAGTGGTTTGTAGTTAAAGTAAATTGCTCAAGAGAAACGTAAACCAGACTTTTATAGTGGTTCGATCGTCATGACCTACATCCACTCCGTCGATTCCTCTTCCGTCGAGGCCATCGGCATCCAGTATCGGTCTTCCTTCAATAAGCAAAGACTAACCACCTTTTACACCATTCTTCTCCTTTTCATAAGTTTAGGAGATAATCTTTTACAACCCTCTTTTACAAGGTATCCCTCTCACACTTCCGTTAGAACTCTCTTTAAGCTTTGGGAGGAGAGAACTAAACTTTCTAAGGTTTATAACTTTAGAATCATAAAGTTTTACTTAATATTTCTTGCTTATCCATGCAAGAATATCTAGGGTATTTATAGGCCCCAAATGGCTTAAAAAATAGAGCCAAAATTTAAATCCCCAAAATTTCAGGGTACGGGCAGTACCATCGCCTGCACTGGGCGGTACCACCACCTAGAATACTGTGTCTGGGTAGTACCACTACCCAGACAGGTGGTACCACCACCTGACATAATCTCGAAGATTGTGTCATGACGGTTTCACTTGTTTGGTCACTGTTTGGGCCTTTCTCTTGCCCCAACAAAGCCCAAACTTAGGCCCAATTGTCCCCTAATTGAGTTGGCCCATTTCTAATCCTAATTATGTGCTAACTACAAAATTTAAGACATTTACTAAGCTAAATAAGTCTGTAAGTCTAGGTTTCCTCCGGTGAGCTTTCGGTGAACTTCCGACGATCTCTCGGCAATGTTCCAATAGACTCCCGGCAAGCTCCTAGACTTCACGATGATCTTCTTGGTGAGTTTCGATGAGCTTCTTTGATAAGCTCTGGGACTTCTCAGTCAATTCCGATAGAACTTCCTACGAACGTTCGGACTTCCGATGAACTCTCAAACTCCCAACGAAATCATTTTCTTAACTCCGGGATGTCATTTTGCTTTATGCCTTGCTATCGTAGTTAATCTTGCATATGTAAAAACACAGTTCGATCTAGACAATTATTACTAAGAATGAATCATGTTGTCCAGCATGTCATTGGTCCATCGACGCTTCATCCGATTCTTCGACGCATCGTCCTCTCTTGCGGCCTATTGCCCAATCGGCCAATTGACCTCCGCAACTCCGATATCGTTGGTGCAAATTTTGCTCTTCTTAGCCTGATGCCCGAATCCATGGCCCGAAGCCTTCTGTCGATATGTCATCTGATCCTCCGGCTAGATGTCTAATCTTCTGACATGTTCCACTAGCCTAACATGATTCTTCCTGCTTTAATTGTCTCATCCTGATCGAAGAATCATGCGTGACTCAAAACACAGATTAATTC
This sequence comes from Musa itinerans, assembly GCA_001649415.1. Classification (NCBI taxonomy): domain Eukaryota; kingdom Viridiplantae; phylum Streptophyta; class Magnoliopsida; order Zingiberales; family Musaceae; genus Musa; species Musa itinerans. The sequence goes on from LVTN01001716.1 coordinate 38,890, forward strand.
ATAAACATTTATCAATTGGTTTCATCATCAAAATCTAAGATTCAATAATCTCTCCCTTTTTGATGATGACAAGCAATTGATGACGGAGTTTAAACAAACTCCCCCTATCAATATGCCATATTGATAGAGACTCTTCGATTCAAAAATCCAAACAATATGTTATCATAAACTTATGCATAACATCATACTTCTCCCCCTTTGTCATCAATAAAAAGGAGAAGTGCAACTAGCAAGTGTTTTTAGATATCCAAGTTCAAAACATTGCATAATAAATCTCAAGTTTTATCATCATTGTAAGCTAGCAAAAATTGAGTTTTACATCATATAAGCTAGCAATATTTAAGATATTCAAGAAGGCAACTTTTGCTTCTTTAAATATCCAAGTTAGCAATATTTGCTTCTCTTTTGAGATGAGCAAGCTAACATAATTTTGCATCTTCTTGACTTTTGCAAGCTAACAAGTTCGCCTCTTTTCATGATGTGCACGCTAGAAATTCTTTCTCCCCCTTTGTCATTGGCACAAAGAGGGGAATAACAAAACAATGGTGTAATTCATCAATTTTCAAATTATGACAAAAATAAAGTGTCATTCTTATTTCAATATGTCATAATTGAGATAAACCTTGAATTTAAATTTAATTCAAGTCAATGCAATTTTAATCATGATTCTCATACATGATATGCAATACATCAAATACATCATCATAATAAAATCATAAGTATTGCATGCATTATTTAGCAATTTTGCTTCCTAGAAAGTTTTTCTCCTTGCAATTTGTGAGCTAGCAAATTTTACATATTAAAAGTTGGCAAAAATTTTAACATCTTTTGGGATGAGCAAGCTTTTTGCTTCTTCTTGAAGTATGCAAGCTAGCTAGCTAGCTAGCAAAATTTCTCCCTGTTTGTCATTGTCCAAAAAGAAGGGAAGAAAATAATTTTGTAATTCTTTTCCCCTTTACAATAATTTTCAAATCATGACAAAGGTAAATAACAAAGATAAAAAATCAAGTCATGAATGTCAAAACAATTTTTTTATCATGAATATTTCATCATTGCATGCATCAATATCATAAGTTGAAGTATTGCATGTATAATACTAAATCACCATTCATAATTACATCAATATTCTAATCATTATTTCAATCATCAAAAAATCAAGTCGTGAATGTCAAAATCATAGTATTGCATGCATTTATATTATCATATGAAGAATATCAAGAAGAACTTGGTGATAAGATATACTTCATGAATACAAGGAATTTTACATAATAAAATTCAAGTCATAAACCTTAAAAGATGTCAAGTAGCATATCATGATTTATTAGAATAAGTCTTCTTTTTGGTGAATAGAAAAAAGAATAGTAGGAGAACAAGATCTCAATTCATACATATCAATAGATATGATTCACTTTGACAAATCCCATTTTTAGTAAATAACAAAAAAAAACATGGGAGTTCAAAAACAAGATCTTGATTCATAGAAAAATTTCAAGTATCAATATTGAGAATTCAAGATCATGATATTGATAAAGACTTTCCTATGGCAAAAAGATGTCATGAGAGAACACAAACGATCTCGATTCATGTATAATATCTCTCAATTCATTATGTATGATAAAAATTATAATTCCAAAAAATCATGATTCATTTAGAAAATCTCCTCTTAAGAAAATCCCCTTTGTCATTGTCAAAAAGAAGGGAAGAATACAATTTTATATCTCTTTTTCCCTTCATGTCAATTTCTAAATCATGATAAAAGTAAGTACTAATCTTATTTGTGCATCATTATATTTTCAAATTAAAACATGTATAATTTCAAAACCTTACATTTCATTTTTCATGCATGATACCGAAAAATAAATCAATCATCATTATGAGCATATCATACATGATACTAAAACATTAAAATTTTTAAGCATTTATCACCATTTTAATCATGATACTAAACATTTATCATTTAGAGCATTCATGATACACATTATATGCAAGTAATATATCACATGCATCATTATAAAAAGCATAAGTATTGCATGCATTCATACCAAATCATAAATATGGTATCAATTTTGTCAAATTATGTCCTACCATACATGATCAAAACTTCTCCCCATTTTATCATTGTAAACAAGAAGGAAGAAGGGAAGAACATAATGGTATAAATGTTCAATTCATCACAAAATTTCATCTTGAAAATTCTCCTCTTTAAATATTCAAAGAGAGGTATTAGGAGATCAAATAAAAGATATTCAAATGAAATTTTAAGTCATGAATTTCGAAAAAGATATTCTCTTTAGTAAATCGTAAAAGAAACTTAGGAGAAAAAGATTTCAATTCATGCATATAAAATCTTGACTTAAGCATAAGAAATCTCATTTTATAAATCTCAAAAAATCAAGATAAAACTCATTCATATTCAAATCGTCAAATCAAAATCATTTTCAAGAGATTCATAAAAATATAGATAGATTCATTAATCTCTCCTTTTTGAAAAATCGATAAAGTAGAGAAATTTTTCTAAGAGAAAGCTTTCCTCTTTTTAGTTTGTTTCAATTCATATGATTTTATTTCATTTATGCCAAATAGAAATATGTATCATGTTTAAAATCAAAAGTGTAAGATTTATTATGACAAAGATCAATAAGGTATAAATCACCCAAAAATCATCATTAATTCAAATCATCATGCATAATTTTAAAATCTCATTCATAGTATAAAACCATCAAGCATAGTATTAAAACTTTAATATTTTCATTACAACATCAAGCATGGTTTTATTGAACATAATTTTGAATGATTCTTATATATATCTAAAACTTCTTTAGTTTTAATTTATATGGTTGACTTTATATTAGCATGCCCAAATTTTTATTCTTATGTCAAAACCATACATCATGTTGAAAATCAAAGATAAGGTACATCACAAAAATCATCAAGCCTTCCATACAAAAAGCCATGCATCGTCATCGAAAAGCAATATGGAAATCATCAAAATACACATTCTTGCTTCTTAAGCACATACATAAGATTAATCTTACTAGGTGTACAATCATTAGATTTATATCTAACATTTTATTGTATTATCATAAAACATGTAATTTTCATTATTATTTTCAAATTTACTAGAATGATAAGCATGATTCCTAATTTTGCATTTTCATTATTAAACATATAATTTTCAAGAAAATTAATTCTAAACTAAAAAAAAATGCATCATGAAAAGTATCATGTAATTTCGAAATAAATTAGGGGGGTTTCGATTACCTCATCATTGAAAACCGTTAAGGCATAGTTTGTTACCTCGCCTTTGTTGATTTTCTCCTCGTCTTCGGATGAGCTCAATTCATCCTAATTTTTGTTCTTCTTCTTGCGTTCAAAGCAAGTAGTTGTATTCTTTTTGTTCTTTAATTTTTGTTTCATGAACTTTTTAAATTTATTTATGAGTCCAAGTTCACCATCACTTGAGCGTATGCTCGAGTAGTCTTCAATTGTTCTATGTCCCGAATCCTTCCAGTTCTTTGGAAGGTGGTTCTCAAGTGCTTTACGTGCATTGCACGTCATTTCATAGGTCTTTAAGGACCCTATTAGTTCTTCAAGTGGAAAACAGTTCAAATCATTAGCCTCTTGTATGGCCGTTACTTTAGAGTCCCAAGTTTTAGAAAGTGAGTGTAAAACTTTGTTTACAAGTTCAAAATCCGAAAAGCTTTTACCAAGTGCTTTTAAATCATTGACGACATCCGTAAAACGGGTGTACATGTCAACAACGATTTCGCTTGGTTTCATATGAAAAAGTTCAAAATCGTGCATCAAAAAATTTACTTTAGAATCTTTTACACTACTTATGCCTTCGTGTGTGATTTCAAGAGTGCGCCAAATATCGAAAGTCGTTTCGCACAAAGAAACCCGATTAAACTCCGTTTTATCTAAGGCGCAAAATAGAGCATTCATAGCTCTAGCATTTAAAGAAAAAATATTCTTCTCCAAATCATTCCAATAGTTCATTGGAAGAAAAGACCTTTAAAAATTGGATTCGACAATATTCCATAAGTTCAAATCCAACGAAAGCAAGAAAACTCTCATTCGAGTTTTCCAACAAGTGTAGTATATCCCATTGAAAAAGGGAGGACGAATGAGATATATGTATGTATGTATATATATATATATATATATGTGTGTGTATATATATATATATATACACACACATATATATATACATATATATATATATTGTATGTGATATAGATATATATTAAATATATATGGGTGTGACACGTCATAGAAGAGAAAATCAAAATATTCTCTCTCGATAATATTAAGTTGGTAAACGTGAGGCATCTAGATTGACCCATATAACGGTGTGACACGTCATAGAAGAGAAAATCAAAATATTCTCTCTCGATAATATTAAGTTGGTAAACGTGAGGCATCTAGATTGACCCATATAACCTTCCATCGTTATAGGTAGAAACCAATTCCCGATGTAGGTTGAGTTGGTCGAGTCCCTCGATTCTCACCTATACTGAGATTCGATATCTTGCGTATGATATAGATATGATATCGGTGACTTGAGGACATGGTATATTGGTTGAGTCCCTCATGGGTAAATCATCGAATTAGACTCATCTTATAACGATGGTGATGACTTAATCGAACATTATGATTGGTTGCATCCCTTGAGAACATAGAGGTTCAAAGGTCAAACAGGATGGGAATCACAAGGAGTTGTGATTAGTAAGAGTTGCCTACCTTTATAGGCATAGCATGATTGATCTAGTCTCTCGAGGTTACGTTAAGACACCGATGGGATCCTGATCCCCACTAGAAATCTACCGAGGGTCTCTGATTCATATACCGAAGGGAGTTGTGTGTTTTGCAAGAAAATAGTGGGAAGTAGAGTAAGATAGAATTCCTTATCTTAATTTTTTTTAATAAAATCTACAAGTTATTTATTTATGTTGCATCTTTATTTTCAGAAAAAATGTCGCTTTCAAATCCCTTATGTGGTATACTTGATGTCAACCGCCTCACTAGTTCAAATTATACGGATTGGTTCTACAACTTGAGAATTGTTCTTACGGTTAAGAAAATCGTGTACGTCCTTGATACAGTGATGCTTATGCTTGAGAAAGGGGCAAGCGAAGATAAGATCACTCGTTACATAAAGTACATAGATGACTCCACTCTTACTCAGTATTATATGTTAAGCTCCATGATTCTTGAGTTATAGAGATAGCATGAAAATATAGATGCCATATCCATTCTCTTGCATCTCTACAAATTATTTGAGGAATAGGGAAGGACTCAGCGATATGAGATATCCAAGAGTCTCTTCCGTGCTAGGATGACTGAGGGGACACCAGTTCAGAACCATATCCTAAAGATGATTGAGTAGATAGAGAAACTCATAGGTCTAGGAATGGTCCTAGAATATAATCTATGTATGGACCTTGTGCTTAAATCCCTACCCGATTCCTTTTCTCAGTTCATAATAAATTTTAAGATGAACAAGCTTAAGTTGACTCTATAGGAAAATCTAATGGTGATATTACATGCATAGTGGAAGAAAAAAAAATCCTAAATTTTCCCAAAGGTATTCATCGTCATGCGAAGATTGGTGCGCAAAACCTGCGACATAGAAAATCACATGTGAGATAGTTGTGTTACCTAGGGAGATCATATATCCCTAAATCCTTATAAATCTATTAGAGAGGATGAAGAAGGTCAAGTATCCTCCTCTCTAGTGGTGATCCACACAATAAGGCTACGACGATGCTCCTCGAAGCTCCATGCCTGCTATTTGAGGAGGAGAATGGGAGAGGAGAATAGGAAGTGACCACCAAGAAGCCCCAACCTATAGGCCTTTAGTTCCCTCATATTTATAGAGGCCCCCAATTAACCCTAATGGATCTTGCCCTATTGGGTATTGGATCTTTATCCAATTACCCAAGCCTCTTAGATTAGTGGGTCTCTAGCCAATAATCTCTTATTAGCTCTTATTGGATCTCATCCATAGGATCTAATAATTCAGGGGCTTATTGGATATCCAATAAGATAGGGGCTCCAACAGGTATCTCATATCTGAACCTCTACTCGTCGTAACACCTACCATATGTGTGTGATCCTCTAGGCCCAATATCGAGCTGGTCGTGAGTCTTACATATCAAAACTCCTTCAGGCTTAGTGAATTATTATCTCTATAATAATTCACTCGACTCATCAACTAAGGATGTACTATGCCACTACGCCATAGTCCCCAAACGATACAGGGAAATCAAATCCATTTAGATCTATCTGTCCTCAATTACCATATATATATAGTCCATCAACCATCTAATATCCCAAAGATTATATACTGGGCATAGTGCTGTCAGGCCCATATAGTTTTCAAGTCTTATTCTAATCGGATTCTCCTTGAGAACTCTTTCTCTCTCAATCAGAATGACCTTGGCTAAGGATTTGTTTGAGCAAGAACACATAAGATATTCCTCTCATGATACCGAAAGTAGATGATTCTCTATCGATACTCAATAGCCCTCGTAAGGTTGGCTGGGACTCCCAATAACCGACTATACTAGATTTGAAACTTTCAAACCTATAAGTCTGATATTAAAGAGTGGAGTACTCATACAGGACATCCTTGGTGTCTAAAGTCTAAGGACCAGATACATGACTAGGACTACGGAATCGCTGTTTGACAATAAGGCATCATCAACCATCTAGTATTCCATGAGTGGATCAATTAGTGAACTCATTCTCCAATGAGTACCTACACTGTATCCTTAGTTCCTCACACGAGCAGCTATGAGACTAGCTACCTCCATCATATGAACGGGTATATAACACACCAGTCTGTCCAGTTATCTCAATGTCCTTCTCGAGTAACCTATGATCGAGATTATTTAGGGTCTGTATTTAAAAGTGAATTAGTCTTATTATCATGATTTCATCATAATTCGATTCTCATTGCACAGATTCATGGACATCACAATATATATATTCGTGCAATAAGCAATATAAAGTGATAAAATATCAAATAATATAATAAACAAAAAGAGTGTGTGTCATGTCACACATGTCATCACTCACATGATTAACTTGTAAGACACCTATGACTAGCAATCTCTCCCTAAGCTCCTCAATACGTTGAAGGAGGCAAAGAGCACTATTAAGAAGGAGAAGCCAATTCTATATCCTAGTGAGACCAGAAAGAAAAGGAAGACATAAAAATTTCTTAAGAAGGGCAAGGGCAAGGGCAAACCGAGTAAAGTAAAGGTTGCTAAGAAAGACTTGACAAAGGACAAAGGTCAGTACTTCCACTAAGGCAAAGATGGGCTCTAGAAGAGAAACTGCAAAGAGTACATTATAGAGAATGTGAAACAAAATCTTAGAGAAGCTTTAGGTACATTCATGATCAGTCTCCATTTATCAGATTTTTATGATAATGCATAAGTATTAGATACCAGTAGTTCACATTTGTAATTCGTTGTAGGTTCTAGCAAAGCCTAGAAGATTAGTGAGAGGTAAGATGAACCTCAACATGGGTAATAGAGCAATAGTTGTTGCAATGGTTATTGGCGAGGTCACCCAATATCTACCTCGTTGAGCTATTATTGCATTAGATGCATACTATTTTGTTCCTTCTATTATCAAAAATATTATTTCCTTTTCGTGTTTGATAATTAGTGGATATAAATTAATTTTTGAGAATAATGGTTATTCAATATTATTAGATGATAAGATCATCACGAAAGAAACATTACATAATAGTTTGTTTATGTTAGATACTGCTTCATATCTCATGAATGTAAGTGAGTCTAAGAGGAAACAAGATGAGGTGAACAATGTATACATATAGCATTGTAGGCTAGGTCATATCCATGAAGGAAGGATTCAAAAGTTATTAACTGATGGATACCTAGATCCATTTAACTATAAGTCATATGCAACTTGCAAGTCTTGCCTTCGTGGAAAACTAACTAACTCTCCATTTAGTGGAATTAGAGAGAGAGACACTAAGTTGTTAGAACTCATATATAGTGATGTATATGATCCCATGTCAACTCATGTCATATGTGGTTTCTCCTACTTCATTACTTTTACTAACGATTTCTGAAGGTATAGACATATGTACTTGATGAAGTACAAGTCCGAGGCCTTTGAGAATTTTAGGGAGTATAAGAATGAAGTAGAGAACCAAACTGGAAAGAGTATCAAGACTCTTTAATTAGATCAAGGAGGTGAGTTCTTAAGTACAGAGTTCACCCAATTCTTCAAGGACCATGAGATTCTGTCCCAATGGACACCTTCTTATACACCTCAGCTCAATAATGTATCTGAGAGGAGGAATCACACACTATTAGACATAGTGCGGCTCATGATGAGTTTCGCCAACTTATCTATTTCATTCTAAAGATATGCCCTAGAGACCACAGCTTACCTTCTGAACAAAGATCAAATTAAGTCAGTAGTATCTGCTCCATATGAGATATTGAAAGAGAAGAAGCTTGATCCTAAGGTTGTTAAGATTTGGGGCTGCCCTACCCACGTTAAGAGATATAACCGCGACAAGTTGGAATCCAAGACGAAGTTGTGCAAGTTCATGGGATACCCCAAGGAAACTTGTGGGTATTATTTCTATCACCCAAATGATAAAAAATTCTTTATAGCTAAGAGAGTAATGTTCCTTGAGAAGGAACACATTCTTGGTGGAGATAGTGGGAGCATAATAGAGTTGAGCGTAGTTGGAGAACCTAGCTCAAGCACCACTACACAGCCCAAGTTTGTTCAAGTACCTAGCACATATGTTCCGACTTTACATAGGTCCGATAGATTATTTCATCCTTCTGAAAGATATGTGAGACATATTAGAGGAGAAAATATTAAGGATATTGATCTTCAAACATACAAGGAGGTTATTACAAGTATAGACTCTAGAAAATAGCAAGAGGCCATGAATTCTGAGATAGATTCCATGTACTCTAATAATGTTTAGAACCTAGTTAATGCACCTAAGAGTATTGTATCCATTGGTTGCAAATGGATCTTCAAAAAGAATATCAGAGTAGATAGAAAGGTAAAGATTTATAAAATAAGGCTAGTAATTAAGGGGTATCGTCAATGGCATGATATTGACTATAATGAAACTTTCTCACCCGTAGTTAAACTAAAATTTATCCGAATTCTATTAGTTATTATAGCTCACTATGATTATGAGATTTGGCAGATAGACATAAAAATCATGTTCCTCAATGACAACCTTGATGAGGAGGTATATATGATATAGCTTGAGAGATTCATATCCATGGATTACTCTCTCCTTTTTTTTTCATTCGTCTTTGAATTCAAATCATTGTCTTTATAGTAGTAAATATTCTATTAAATAGAAAAATGACAACTTCTTCTTCATAAGGTCACAAGTCTCATCCACCCAAGCTTTAGATCTATTACACAATAGTAGATTACTCTGAAAATAAATATAAAATAAAAATATATTAGTAACCATACATGTTGGTAGGAACCTCAAAAAAATCATAAAAATAATCTTCAATATTCATGAAATATAAACAAATATCAATAATTCAATATGAAAATATATCTATTCATCATAAAACTTATGCATCAGAAAAATGATAATAATTTCTTGCATAATAAACAAAATCATGCATCAGCCACATGCAACACATACATAATAACAAAGGTGTACATCACCCGATGGTGCACTCTCCCAACAACGGATGAAGAGGCATATTCCATGGGATGGATTCCTCCTAATAGCGGATGGAGTGGTATCCCTCACCTGCCCAAGTGGGGACACGTTCCTCCCAACAGCGGATGGAGGAACCGTCTAACTATCACGTTTGATGGCCCACTAATCCCCGAAGGGAATCGCCATACTTGCCCTCGGTAGGGATATATAAACATCCATGATCATTCATTTACACTCATCCATTTACTCACACATACATCAAGAAATCAATATAATTAAATATTATGAGAGACCTTACTTGATGTAAATCTACTAGATTGTGTTCATTGGTAGCTCCATACTATGATGGGCCCGCAACTCCTTTTACAGGTTGCACTCCCAATATGAACCACTAGTCTAGTTACATCTACTACATGATACTCATCATATCAATATCATAAACATAAGAAAATAGAAAACCAATAATCATTTTCAAATGACATTTTCAGGTAAAACCTTTAAATTAATTAAATCATAAAAGCATGAAACATCAATATCTCAAGAGTCCTCAATCAACCAAAACCTTAATTGGAATAGCTCAATTGACTTAAACCAAACTCAATTCGATTATGATCTAACATAACCAATATAAAATCCTTATAGAACCGGTCTGGAATCACCTTAGACTGGTCTAATTTAGATTTGATTGATCTCAATTAGATCAAATAGGTTTGAACTAGTCAAGTTAGTATGGAATCACCCTAAACTGGCTTTAACTGATCAAACATGTTTGATTTAGTCAATTAATGAGCTCAAACTAATAGAGAGGAAATTGGACTATGTCGTATAGTGTTAACCCAAACCGAACCAACATACCTGAGTCTTGGATGGGTCACATACACTGCATATACCTATTCCAAGTATTAGGCTAAGTTGAGATACGATAGGCTATATAAAAGAAGCAACGATATGTCTAATGTCAATCACGTAGTTGGGCAAGCTTAACTTCATAGACTAAGCTAAGTCTCACTTATAAGTTGGGCTGAGCCTTACCATTGAACTAGGCAATGCTTGGCTCACGAGTTGATCCTAGACACATGAGTTGGGGTCGTATCTGACCTCATGAACTGAGTCGTACCTAGCTGCATGAGCTGGCCCATGTTTGGCCACATGGTTGGGTCGTACCTTACCACATGGGTTGGGTCATACATGGTCACATGGACTAGATCGTACCTAGCCACATGGGTTGGGTCATGCTTAGCCACATAAATTGGGTCATGCCAAGTCACATGGGCTAGGTTGTACTTGGTCACATGAGCTAGGTCGTACATGACCACATGGGTTGAGTCAATTCGATCTGATCAATCCACATGACTCAAGTCAGACCCCAATTAGACTCCTCTTATCAAATTAGATTTTAATATTTAAAATTATTAAAGAATGACTCAAATACATTAATTAAAACTTTAAATTCATGATCTTAAATTTAAAACTAATTACATTATAGAAATTCACACATAATTCTTGAAACATAGATATATCTAATTAAATAAATTATGCTAAATCAAAAATAAGAAATTTTAATAATTAAATCAATATCAAAATTCACTTAAGCTTAAGAGATCAATATAAATCAAATAATCATTCTAACATCACAAAATAATTATCATTATTTACTAATCATGAATTTCGAAATTAAAATATCATTATGCATAAAAAATTATAACAATCTCAACTTCAAGATATCAAAATATAAATCAAAGCTAGTTAAAAAAAGAAAGGATCCTACCTCTCTTTGATTATCCTTTCTTCGATATCATCTCCCCGGGAAGTCATCTCCTCAATCCTCCCATTATTAGGCTTAGTGAAGAATGAGTGAGGAGTAGCCCATTTATATAGGAGAAGATGAGATCTCCCCGAAAGATAAGTAATAATTTAATTTTTATTTTTAATTTATTTTTCGTTTGCTTTCACACAAAAAGAAAGTAATATAATATTCATCTCTTATTGTTCACACAAAAAAATGGAATGTAAACTATTTACTTCCTAAATATCAAATTACTTATTAGGAAATAAATCAATTAATAATTTAATTGATTAGTAGAATTCCTAACTTATCCATGTGATTAAGGAAACTAAATTTAATTATTTCCTTAACTATAATACACAGATATATAAGTTAGTAATAAAATAATACATCATTTATAGTAATTAATTTATGTTAAGAGAGAAATTATCAGTGATTACATGGATAGCCCGGATAAGGTGTATAGGCTGCTTTGGTCCATCTATAGTCTAAAGCAAGCTTCCCGAAGTTGGAATAAAAGATTTGACGAGGCAATCAAATTTTATGACTTTGTTAAAAACAAAGATGAGCCTTGTATGTACAAGAAGGTAAGTGGGAGCGCTATCACCTTCTTAGTATTATATGTAGATAACATCATAATCATTGGGAATGATATAGGAATGCTCTATATAATAAAGTCTTGGCTCTCTAGACACTTATTCATGAAGGATTTAGGGGAAGCATCCTACATATTCGAGTTTCAGATTTATAGAGATAGATCTAAGAGGATGCTTAGCTTATCCCAGTCTAGGTACATAGACACCATTATTAAAAGGTTTATCATAGAAAATTCTAAGAGAGGTCTCATACCGATGAGATATGGGATATTGCTTTTTAGGAGTATGTCCCCAAAGACTCCTGAAGAAAGGGCAAACATAGATAGGATACCCTATGCCTTAGCGATATGGCCTATTATGTATGCTATGTTATATATCAGGCCTGATATCGCACATGCTCTGAGTGTCACGAGCAAGTATCAAGCGAATCCAAGCTTAGAGCACTAGAAAGCAGTAAAATGTATCCTTAAGTACTTGAGAAGGACTAAGGATATTTTACTAGTATATGAAGGAAGTAGCCTCAGGGTTAAAGGCTATAAGGACTGAGCTTCTAATCTAATATCGATGATAACAAGTCTAATTCAGGGTATGTGTTCACCCAAAATAGATGAGCAATATGCTAGAAGAGTTTCAAGCAAGATACTACTGTTGACTCGATCACAAATGCGGAGTATATTACTGTGGTAGATGTAGCAAAGGAGGGTGTCGAGATAAAGAAGTTTATCACAGATTTGAGAGTCGTGCTAGGTAGTGAGGAGCTATTAGGATCCTTTTTATTTTTTGAGCTTTTAAATAATATTTATTGAGTCTATTTAGTTTAGTTAGAGTCAGATAGAGTTTTATTTAATATTTATTTATTATTAAGAGTCCAAGTTTTGGTGGACTCTATGTGGAACTCTATAAATAGTGATGTAACCATTTCTTTTCGGTAGACAATGAAATATTATTCAGTCTTTTGACTAATCCCAAGAGGTCGATCCCTTCGAAGTGATCAAGGAGGTCGATCCCCTCGAAGTGATCATCCCTTTTCCCTTCTTTCTTTTACGATAAAACCCTAGGGTCTTATCATTTGGTATCAAAGCAGTGGTCTTTGATGTTCTTGCTATAATATTATCATAGCTATCATAAAAAATAAAAAAAATTGAGAAATGGTGAAGCCAGTAGCCACGCACGCTAATCCTTCTCGACAGAGAAGGAACCCCTACTTCCCAGCTAGCAACCACCACTGCCCCTTCTCCACCACCGTCGTTGCTTCCTAGCTGCTCGACCACTATCGTCGTTGCTCCCCAGCCAGCAACCTTCCCTCCTCGCTACCCCATCTCGCTCGAGCAAGAAGGGCCACGATCGTTGTTTCCTAACCAGTGGACCACCCCCTCGTCGCTTCTATCATCAGCGACATTGCCCCTAGTCGCACCACCATAGTTGCCTCCCCTTGGGTCGTAGCTTTAGCAGCTCGACCCTCCCTCCTTGCGGTGACCAAAATAGGGAAACTCACCGATTGCCCTTGTTCCTAGCCACAACACCACCAATTCTCTTCTCCACCGGCATTCACAGCATCGCCGCCTCCCACCCAAGCCACCATCGTTGCCAACCTTCTCCTCAATCGCTCACGATCCTTCAGCATCGCCAGCGGCTATTTCTGTGGTGCAATAGAAATAGAGCACCCTCTACTATCGCAGTCATCGATCCCTTTACTGCCGTAGGCATCGGTTGCCACCACCACCGTTGCAACTTCCTAGCCAACGACGACCGCCACCTGCCTCCCAGTTGCAACCCTTGTTGCCTCCCCTTAGGTCGCAGCCACTATCGCTCAACCTTCCCTCCTCGTAGCGACCAAAATAGGGCAACCTTACATCTTCTACCATAGTTGCTGATCACCACAGTTTCCCGATCGCTTCAACGTCGCCTTCCCCCCGCCGCTGCTCCCAGCCAGTGACTAACCCCCCTCGTTCCACCGCAGCTGCCCTCCAGTAGCGCATGCAACAACCGTAGCAAGTCCTTGCACTGCCCTGCCTCAACCCCAACAGCGCACGCAGCAACCGCAGCAAGTCCTTGCACTGCCCTGCCTCAACCCCAATAGCGCACGCACCACCGATTCCTCTTCTTAACCCTGGTCACTTCAACACCACCTCCCCCTTGCTCAGCAACGTCCTTGCACTACCCTGCCTCAACCCCAGTAGCACACACACCACCGATTCCTCTTCTCAACCCCGGTCACTTCAACACCACCTCCCCCTTGCTCAGCATTGTTTGCCGTAACCAACGGTTACCATCACTATAGCCTCATCCGGGCCGCTTGGTGATTGCTCCCTTGGGTCGCAACAACTACAGCCACATCGACACAGTCGCTTTCTAGCCCCTAGTGATCTCACCCTATGGAGCGACAAAAATAGGGTAGCAACTCTTCCTCCTCACAGCGACTGCAGCACTGCCCTCAGCATCCGCTTCCTCGGTAGCTTCGCATCGATAGTGATGATGCCCTTAACCAGATATCAGAAACAAGAACTGGGGATTACAGAGTCGCAGTCTTACATAATGGCTACCGATAACTCAATGAAAGCACAAATGGAAGCATTGGAAATCAGAATTGAGAACTGACTGCAAGAAACACTTAATGATTGCAAAAAGAGCCTATTGGAGAACCTCAACAAATTTCAACAATATGGGGGCTCAAGTTCTACGTTGAATAGATCTAGAGATGTAGGAAAAGAGCCCCAAGATTGTGACATAAACTATCCACGCATTAAGGTAGAATTTTCGAGATAGGAAGATGGGGATCCAACCAGTTGGATCTCTAAGATAGAAATTTTTTTTCGCTTTCACAAGACCCAAGAAGAATCCAAAGTAGAAACAGCCTCAATCCAGCTAAACGAAGATGCAATCCAATGGTATGATTGGTATGAAACTTGCTACAGAGTTCCTTCGTAGGAGTAGTTCAAGAGAGAGCTTCTTATTCGTTTTGGCCCATCTGAATACGAGAATGTTGATAGACAGCTCGTCAAAATTCATCAGACTTCTACAATGTTAGAATATCAGAGCAGGTTTGAAAGATTATCAAATCAAGCTAGAGATTGGTCTGAACAACAACTGGTGGGCACATTTATCGAAGGACTTAATCTGGATATTCGGTGTGAAGTCAAAGCTCATCAACCCTACACTATGATCGTTGTGATATCATTTGCATGTTTACATAAGGAAAAAGTTAGCAAGGAAAATCGACGAAATAGAAGTGATAATAAACAGATGATCAGCAAGCCACCCGCCCCATTTATTCTCAACCGAAACACTAACACTCGAAGACTCGAAAACTAACTCGAGAAGAACTTAAGAAAAGATTAGTGAAGGGTTTGTGCTAGCACTATGATGAAAAGTGGAGTAGGGAGTATCGATGTAAACAATTGCAACTTCTTATAATTGAACCAATTAAGGCGGAACTGGAAGCTAACAATGTAGACTCCGATCATGAAGGTATAGATTCTGATGACAATGTTGGACCTATCATACATATAGTACATGCATTAGCCGACTACTCTAACCCGTAAACTATGAAAGTTAGAGGAACTTTGGAACATCAACATGTTATAGTTTTGATTGATACTAGTAGCACTAACAATTTTAAGGACAATAAGGTTGTCGATCAATTAGCCTATCATATTGAATTCTATAACAAATTCGAAGAAAAAATTACCAATGGACGGATTTTAACTTGTAATAGCAGGTGCTCAAAAATTAAACTGACTTTACAGGGCCAAGAGTTGCTTGTGGACTTCTTTTTGCTACCCTTGGAAGACTTCGAAGTGGTGCTTAAAATTTAATGGCTATCAAACTTGGGTGATGTTTTGTGGAATTTTTCAAAACTAATCATGAAGTTTTTTATTAATGGAAAGCAGGTGATCCTAAAGGGAAGACATGGAAGTAAGGTCACAATTGCCACTATCCATCAAATGGAGAGGGTTTTTCAGAAGACTGCAACACCAAAAGGCCAACATATTACTTACACTATCAAGAAGTGGAGACCGTATTTTCTCGATCAATGGGTTGTGATACACCATAGATACCCTGTAACTAAAGTGCTAAAAGAGAAACTTCCTGAGTTTGATGCTGCTTAGTCTTGAGGACAAGGCTGATTTGAAGAGGGAGGAATGTTGAATCTCGGATTTTGATGATGAAATCAATTATAAATTGCTTTATCTAATCTATATGTTGAGAAAAGTATGTAGGATTAACTACGACAGCAGTAAGACATAAAGCAGGTGTTATGTCGGAGTCAAGATCGAGATCTCATTGGGAGTTCAAGAGTTCATCAAAAGTCCGGACGTTCGTCGGAAGTTCTGTCGGAACCAACCGAGAAGTCCAAGAGCTTGCCAAAGAAGCTTATTGGAACTTGCCAAGAAGATCGTCATAAAGTCCAGGAGCTTGCTAGGAGTCCACCAGAACATTGCCGGGAGTTCATTGGAAGTTCGCCGAAAGATCGTCGGAAGCTCGCCGGAAGAGGAATTAACATATCGAATAGGAGCGCTTTGATTATGTCTTAGTTATTGTTGTTGAATCTCGAATTTTGATGATGAAGTCAATTGTAATTTGTTTGATATAATCTATATGTTGAGAAAAGTGTGCAGGATTAACTACAAAGGTAGTAAGACATAAAGCAGGTGTTGTGTCAGAGTCAAGATCAATATCACGTTGGGAGTTCGAGAGTTCATCGGAAGTCTAGACGTTCGTCGGAAGTTCTGCGGGAACCAACCGAGAAGTCCAGAAGGTTGCCATAGAAGCTTGTCGGAACTTGCCAAGAAGATCGTCACAAAGTCCAGGAGCTTGCCGAGAGTCCGCCGGAGCATTGCCGAGAGTTCGTCGGATGTTCACCAGAAGTACGCTGGAAGAGCAATTGACACACCAGAACAAGAAGTGTAGTAAACATGTCTTAATTGTCATAGTTAGAGTGTAAATTAAGTTAGGATTGGGAGGTAATCCCACTAACTTAATTAGGGGCCAACTGGGCCCGTGACAGGGTTGAATTGGGCCGAATGGAGCAGCCCATTCAGCCCTTGAATTCCTGGCCGGCAATGGCACCACTTGGGAGACTCGGTCTCCCAGGAATTCTGGGCAGTGGTACCACCCCTGTTAGGCGGTAGTACCGCTGACAATTATTGCTGCCAGTGGTGGTATCGCCCTTGTCAGGAGGTGGTACCGCTAGAGCTCGATCTTCGAGCTTTGTCAAGCGATCGTACCGCCCAGACTGAGTAGTAGTATCGCCCAGACTGAGCGATGTACCGCCCAATGTCAGATGTTAGGAGGTAGTACTGCCCAATAATGGTGGTGGTACCGCCAGGACCCCGGAAATCTGGGATTAGACACTTTTTGACTCCATTTTTGAAGCCATTGGGGCCTATAAAAACCCCACCCTTTCCTGCATGAAAGGGCACGAAACCT
>LVTN01001717.1:0-17084 GCA_001649415.1 Musa itinerans
AAAACCAGCTAAGTCCGTGACAATATGGCACGTCAAATTGTGTCATGTGACCACCACATCCACAGCTGAAGCACCTTAAGATATGAGAGGGACAGGACCATACCATCACAAGATAGGAATCTGGCTTGTGCATGCAGTAAACATTACTTCTCCACAGCCATTCCACAGTGCTATTCCACTGCTGCCACAGCATGCTGATCCAAGGATAAGAGAGCATTAGAACATCTTCAATGGATTCCATGAGAAACATAAACATCACGTTCTAATATACACAAGAGAGAGAGAGAGAGAGAGAGAGAGAGAGAGAGAGAGAGAGAGAGGAGCATGGGGCAAAAGCATTGAAGAGGATGTGTTCATGGAATCCCCATCCGACCAAAAGAGCAACAGATAAGCATGGATCAAAATAATTGAAGGGAATAAAAAGCCCATAAGATGTGCTTCCCTCCTATCCAACAAGGATCACACACTCCCCTCGTGCTTGTCTGTCTGCTGATTCTAATGATCAAGACAAGCTTCACACTCCCCCCTACTAAATGCAGGAAACATGGAAGTACTAGCACTGCTCCACTGCACGCGCTGACAATGCATGAGCATCACTGCTCGAAGAAGACTGCTGAATCCCTACCATCTGAATCCAAAGAATGTGATGATAAGGACACTCCACTTGCTTAAATCCTTTGGGTTACAATAATGCTCTCTTATGCAGCCACTTTAGGAATATATGGCACACATTCTCAAGAACCAACTCGATCATAGCATCTGAGAACATGATGCCTACTTGTCGATCGCACAGGTAGAATAAGGGAGTTTACAGATCCTTGGCACTAGCATGGTGGATATGTAGTAGATGTTCCCTTATCCCTTATGCTATCCCAATTCCAAGGTCAACCTCTTGAAGATGCTGAATTCTATGCATTATCCTCATGGCACAAGTCAATGTGCAAAAGGTCCTTTTGGAAGGGGTATTGGAACCGGTGCTTGTTGAAGATTGTGGTAACCAAAGATTAGAGCAGTGTAATGGCATTATTTTATCGAAACCGAAGCTAATTATATATGAAGTTCCTTTCCGTGCAGTCCTAAGCTATCATAGTTTATTAGCAAGATACTGTTTGATTAGTGCTAATGAGATCTTATAATGTTTTTGCAGCAGGCTTCTCGTGCAGAACACAAGAAGTGCCAATGGATGCAAAGTTAAAAGAGAGAAAAGGAAAAGGGTGACTCACATGATAGTTAATCAAAGAAGAACTCCAATTAAAATTCTTTTGCATTGGAGTTGCCAAGCAAGTGTTGACTGAAGGAGCTGCTCACTTTCCACTCCATCTACGACTTGTATGAGACCGTGGCACCACCAAAAGGAGCTTCTCTTTGAAGATTCCTAAATGATAGGTGAGATATGAATAAAAACTCAGCTTCCCTCGAAGAAATGAAAAGAGATAAAGAAAAAGGCAAGCAGATCATTGTTTGAATAGCTAAGCTAGTTGAGGACTTGCTCTGATGGATCTCAAGAACCTTGATTTTTGTAGATTAAGGGAACATGGAACATCCATAAAGAACCCTTTCTTTTATGCTTTCCTGTAAGATCATGCTATACTATAACTGGACACCCAAACAAGAAATCGATAATATTCATTCATATATAATCTGGCGCACAGTATTGTAAAAGGTGAATTCAATGCATTCAATGCCGAAGGCATCACTTCCTCTCCTTTTTTTTTTTTCTTTTGCTGTTCTTTACGTGCATCGGCTGCACTTATCGGTCGGTTTGATCGCCGGTGGCCGTGCCGTCACGGCATGGCGTCAAACATGGGATCATGCCAAGGCACGTGCCTTGCAGATGACCTAAAATATAAATATAATAAAGTTATTTCCATGTTTTCTTTTTTTTCATTTATTCATTCATCCAAAGTCGAGATAAACAATTTTTTTTTTTTTTGCATTTATTCCTTCATCAAAAGGCACGAGAAAAAGCTAAGTTAAATCACCAAAGAAAAAATACTAAGAAAGAATAAGGGAAGAAGTCAAAGAGTGGTGGGGACTTTTTAGCCACTCAAAAGGAGGGAGAGAGCCACAACAAGTGAAGTGATGCTTTCTTTGCAAGTGGTGGTCCTCATCCCTCTCACTAATCAAGAAACTCCCTCAAAATCACACCAATATTCTTCCTCAAAATGAATTTTTTTTTTTTCTCATCATGATTTTAAGATTAATGAATTCATGTTCGTTAATTGATTAAAAAATTATTATAGATTCGAAGTCTCGGGGTTTGTGACATATAAATATTTTTTTTATAATTAAATTAATTAATTCCGATCAAGATTGATAAGATCTATTTATGGCAAAAATTTCTTATTGGTGCTGCGCTTACGACTCACCGGACACACCAAGAAATTGCCAAAAATAGCATTACATGGATACCCACAGGCAACGGTGCAGTTTTGGAGTTGGACGTACACATCGGGGGTGTTTAGGAAAAGGAGGGCGTGGTGGGGCCAACAAACGGGGGGTTTGACGGCGGCCGTGAGAGGAAAGCGACGGAATCGGGAACTCCGTGAGCCGTAGTCACGGGGGGGAGGGGGAGGCAGCAAAAGGCGAACACGACGGGGCAGGCGCGTTCTGCCGCGCCTGACGCCGTCTAACGGCATCCTATTCGTCCGTCAGCGGCCTCCCCCGTGTGGTTCCCGGAATATTTATATTATTGGGATGCTTCTGGGAGCTCGTGCCAGTCACGTGTGCGTAAAGGTTGTTAAAACAGGTTGGCCAACTCTTCTTCGCCGTAAAATTACGGTAGCATCCCCGTCGTTGACTGGTCAAAATTACCGAACAAGCCTGGAATCAGTGCGTCCATCAATTTGACTCCGTCGGTCACGAATCCATATGATCTAACCCAACCAAATCAATCAATTAAGCATCGAGGATGGAGTCTATGGAGAATATTTTGGTCAATTTACGGAAATAGAACTCCAAGGACAGTTTGGTCACTTTGATGTTATAAATAACTTGGGACTTGGGAGGCCAGGCAGCTATTGCTCGCGTTTTCACCACTCCAAATCGGCGCCTCTCGCTCTCTTTCTTGTGTCGTCCTCGTCGTCGTCGTGGTAATTATAGCCGAAAGCCACTGCCTTGCTTTCGGTGTCGGAGAGGAGATGGATCCATGGAAGCAAGCTGTCTCGCGATGGCCATCATGAGTAATTTAAGGGCGTCAGAGAGGGAGGCGAGCCGTGAAAGGAACGATTTTTATCGGTTCCTCTCCAAGATTCCCGATCGGAACAGCCTCTTTAATTTGCCTCGTTCTAGCTGATAACATAGTCTGGTTGATTTGGCTTTGGATGTGGGTGGTTTCTTGGGAAGCTGGTTCTTGGAGCTGCGCTCACGGCGAAGAGGCGGAAGCTGTAGGTTCAGATCTTTTGTGGGAAAAGAAGCTTCTTTTGATATGAAGTGGTAAGCAAGGAGAGGGCGGTTTGGGAGAAGAGAAGAGGGAGGAGGAGACGTGATGTACGGGTCTCCTTCGGCGCGGCCGTCGGAAGATCTCAACCTTCCTTACCCGCCCGCCGGTCCGTTCAGACAACGAACAGCGGAAGCCGAATCCGATCTCCTCCGCCGCCAGCATCAGCAGCAGCAGCAGCAGCAGCAGCAGATGAGCTCCCGCCTCCTCCGGTATCGGTCAGCCCCGAGCTCGCTGCTCGGCGAAGTCTGCGAGGACTTCCTCCCCGTTAGAGCCTCCAGCCCCGAGACCGAGACCATGCTCGCCCGGTTCTTGGCGCCGGATCTCCGCGACGAGACCCAGGACGGTCCCTCCGGTGGCGCCGCCACCGCTAGCGGCCCGAGCAGCCCTCACTTTCCACCCCCGCAGCTGCCGCCGCCTTCTGCACAGGAGGTCAAAGAACAGCAGAGCAGAGGGTTTACCTCTGCCCCGCAGATGATATTCCATCCTCAGCAGCAGCAGCGGCAGATGCCGAGCCATAGCTCAGCGGAGAGCTCGTTCCGGGCCGTCATGGGATCATTGACGATGGAGGCGGCACAACTCAAGAACGGAGACTTCGTCAGCTCCTCTAATCTCATCAGGCACAGTAGCTCTCCTGCTGACCTGTTTTCTCACTTGAACGTGGACGAAGGTACAAACGCTTCTCCTCTTCCTGAAACTGTACGACTTCACTCTTGGCGTAGTTATTGGCAATAGTTTTGAGGTCAGGAAGATCTTAGGAAGATCCAGTAACCTAACTGTTCATAGGACCTACACCACAAGTCCTGAAGAAGAAGAAGAAGAAGAAGAAGAAGAACCAGATTCAGATTGACCCATGAGATTTTTATCCGTTTATAGAACTGTTGTCCATATCTGATGATTATAACTTCAAGATTTAGGATTATCGCTTATTATTTGCTGTTTGTCAAAAACATGTGGAAACTTTCCTTTTCTGGTGTGAGGACAGGAATGCAAAGTCCATTTTATCTGATTGCAGAGGACCTTAAAATTTGTGCTATAGGTTATGGTATGAGGAGAGGGACGAGTGGCTTCATGATGGATGCAACAGATAGATCAAAGGGTCAGATAAGCTTCTCGTCGAGGCAAAACTCCATGATGTCGCAGATCTCCGAGATGGAAAGCGACGACATGGATGGGAGCAGCAGCCCCAAAGACGGCGGAGGCGGCGGCCGGAGTTACATACCGGGATTCCCGGTTGGCTCTTGGGACGATTCCTCTCCCTTCAACAACAACAACAGCTTGTCAGGTCTAAAGAGAGGCAGAGACGGCGAGGAGAAGATGGTCACAGGTCTCAGTCCACTGGAGCTGCCACAGGTACTTACAGCTCCTCTTCATCTGCTCCATTCCATCCACAAGCTCCGCTGACTAGTCTTCCTGCTTTTACTTGGGAACAGAATGGAGAGGTGAGGAACCATGGGTTGGGTCTGTTTAGCTTGCCGAGGTCTACGTCGGAGATAGCCAGCATAGAAAAGTTCCTACAGTTCCATGACGCAGTCCCCTGCAAGATCAGAGCTAAACGAGGCTGCGCCACTCACCCGCGAAGCATAGCCGAGAGGGTAACTCTTCTCTTGATCTCGTCTCTAATCCGTGATCTGGAGGATACAGGCTTAATCAATCATCATGCTTTTGGGCAGGTAAGGAGGACTAGAATTAGCGAGAGGATGAAGAAGCTCCAGGAGCTTGTTCCTAACATGGATAAGGTGATCAACATTAACACAAACTAAGATTTATAGGTAGTCACAACGAGTGTCTAACTTGCTGTGGACAATCGACAGCAAACCAACACAGCAGACATGCTAGATTTGGCAGTGGATTATATCAAGGATCTCCAGAAACAGGTGAAGGTATAAAATTCTACCGCCGAACTATTTTGATTGTGTGCAGATTCACATTAGAGCTGCATGGTTTATTCATGTGCGGACCTGATATTTGAAGGCATTATCGGAAAGCCGGGCGAGCTGCAGCTGTTCGGCTGGCAGGCAGAAGCCCTACTGACACAAGTGGCAGAGGAGATCTCAGAGCCAGAAAGAAGCAGATAAGGATGTAAAGAAGAAAGAAATGTATAGCTATGTGATCACAGACTAATAAGCTATATACTTAACATTGTTTCCTAAGTGTTTATGCTTGTTTTAGTCTCTTGTCCACACACGATGAAGGCATATATATTTGCTCGGCTGACGCCATGAAAGGGCACTGAGATCAGAGGAGCATATCTCAGACAGCTGGAATGGGTGGGGCATCCATGTTTTCCTGCTACAATTAGCTAAGCTAATCTTGAATCGGAGTCAAATCACACCCAGTTTGGATGATGTACTCGCGTCATGTCATGTCTTGGCTTTGCCTAATTCAATGCTCCCAACCAACCCTAAAAAAGAAATGGCGGCAGGCGGGGGGGCCAAGCAGAGGTGGTTGTGGGATCCTTTCTCTGTCTTGTGTTTGATTGTTATGGCCATCAACTTCCCACCAAGTAAAAGAATAGATAAACAACAAAATAGCAAGAAACAAATAGCTGTATCATTCTTCCCACGAAAAGTTGACTTGTTGTAATTAATTTAGATCATGACATTTCCAAGAATATGAATGAATTTTGTTACTATATGCATGTGAGCTGTAATGGAAACAGAAATCATGTCAAGTCAGCTTTATGTATTGGAAGGATCCGGTGGTCTAAAACATACGCAGCTGTAGACAACAGGGCGATGATGGAAGAGGATAAGATTTTGATCCAGCAGAAGGTGATGGGAAGAAGACGAGGAAGTAGGAAGCACCGAGAAAGCAACATGAGAACAAAAAGCGATGGAATATGGACGCAGAAAGATGGATGGATGGAGAGAGCTTTGATTTCACATCCACAAAGGTAATCATCAAGCTGAGATCAAAGGGCAGAAGGAAAGGAAATGGATTGCGATCTGCAGGTTCACTGGTACTATCATAGATCTAGATTTGGAGACCAGGTAGAAATTGATGCGGTCGAGATGGTGGGCACCCTGATTCAGTAGTACTGTGGCAGATTGCAAAATCTAGAGAGAGAAAGAGAGTTACCGCAGCTCAGATCCCCATTGGATTTAGTGCTCGGTGGTCCCATGGAGGACCACCCCACGAGCATAACCCATGTGAGAGAGTAAATGATCCATTTACCCTTCCCTCGGTAGATAAATTGTTCTTGACGACATTACTGGGATCCAAAGCAGCACCCATGTACGATGCACCTTGATCCTTGGTTACCAAACTGGGAAAACCCAGAAGAAACATGATCGATGATACTCCAAAAAACTATGCTTAACGTTAGTATGTAACATGTAGAGCAATAGAATTATGAGTTGCCAGCTGATACCTGATGTTGGAAGCCAAAATGAGCACTTGGGCCACATCCATCAATGTCTGCAACAAGTAAAAGAAGATTGATGAGTATAGAGCAACAAAAACACCTCTTAAAAGTTTACAGCCAAAGACCTGTACAGGTTGATCCAACAAGAGAGAGCATAGCGGCCAGCAGAATCAAATGTCCCCCTCACAGATGCATTGCACCTTAAACAATAATGGATTCGCCCCACTGGATTAAATCCGAAGCAGCAGAAACTGGAGAATGACCACCATCTCTCACCCAGATGCAATACATTAAACTCAGCAGTGGATTTTTATGGGTAGGCGCTTGCCATTGGACCAAGGGAAGCCACAAATGTTGGCTGATTTGTGACATGAACCTGTGAACCTGAGCTACTGAACCTGTGATTTCATATCTTCAATTTGCACAGTGATTTCCCCAACTTGCAGGTCTCACACCAACATAAACAATAGCAAAGCATGATTGATTGTATATAATGTAGAGAGGCGTTACCAGGTCGGATCCACCTATGTCCTAGCTCTTTTAGTTGAAACTGACAGGTTTGCAGATCACAGATCCAAATTGAGGATCCACACACCATACGTTGGTTCGGCACATTATCAGGTAAAAAATAAGATCTGATAAAATAACTGGATCCGAAAATGAAGATGGTACCTGAAAATTTCAGGCTGAATACACGTCCAGGTCAACTTCTCCGATACATCAACACCCCTACAATTATCAAACATGTAAGTCACATAAATAATATGACAAAGAATCTCAATCTCCTAGATGTCCTTTTCGGGAAAAAGGGAGATGATGGATGACAAACAGATATTGATGCTATGGTTTCTGGCATTAATTTTCAAAAGAAAGATACAAAACTTGATTAATTGGCACCGGGATCAAAATTAGGAACTTGGAATGGTGTTATATTATTAAGTGGGAAAAAACATCGAAGTTCATCTTTACTGATAAAATCACAATTCAAAATGCTAGCTGAAGAATGTTCTCCAAGGTGGAAGAAAACTGGCAAGCAGAAAGCAGTGTTGGCTAGCAATATTTTTTTGTGGGTAAGTGGTAGTACTTCTCTTCCATAACTATAATTCATGGGTGCTGGCCTGGGACCAGAACACTCAAACAGAATGCCAAATGTAAATGGTGAGCAGCCTTTACCTAATAGATTTCATAAAGCAAAATATATATAAAACCAAAACCTACATGCACATTATCGGAAGAGCTCCATGATTCCCAGTGGAAGTTTTTACCACGCATTGAAGAGCCTCTCTCGGTGCTCATTGTCAACCCAATCACTCGTGGCATCCATGCCAGCATCAACTATTTCAGGTGCTCACTAACTGAATTTGTAAAGCAGTACCATCTCCATTGGCATCCAAAGAAAAGCATAAGATCCAGCAACTTTGCTGAGTAACGGATTTGAAGGACAATCGGCAGTCTGCATCAGCAACATCAAGCTACAAGCAGATATTTCTTTCTGATAAACTTTGATTCTGAGATGGAATCAGATATAATTGGCATGTACATCTTTTTCAAAATTGCAGGGAAAGATTTGCACACCCTACATACACCACGAATGGTAAATAAGTAGCATGCTGAAATGTTAAAAAAATATATACAGTGTCCACCTCTAAATTCGTAAGGAGAATTCCTGTCCAATGGATTTAGTAAAGAGACATGAGAAGTTGAAAAGATTACATTATTTGTTCTGTAAATACACCATAAATTAATTCATTCATTCTGATGCATCTTTTCTAAGTGCAATTCAGGACTTGGATACCAGAATTAGGAACTTGAACAATAACATATGGAAGGGTTAGAGTGGCACCAAGTGAACTTCAGGATAAGATTCATCACAAAACCCTAGCAATGGATCAACAAAACTGGTGATTAAAGAAAATATATCCACCTCAGAAATGTAAGGAACTTTGTTATAGTGCACAAAAACAAAAATGGTTTCACAATCAGGCTCGGGTAAGTTGTAAAATATACCATTGACTTTTTCTCAGAAGCTACTAATAAAGATATCATACAAGCATTAGGAAGTTCAGAATGCAAAGTTCAAGCTGGATCAGATACTAGGCCCGAAGAGATTAGCTATCTGTGTTCAGATACAGCTCAAACCTGCAATACATGATGTAGATTTCTGCAATTCAGTCAAGAAGTATTTAAGTTAAGGACTTCTTCGGCATGCCAAAGAAGAGTCAATTTAAGATCCTAAAGCAACCCAACACTGGGATCCAGAACCTAGCCATATTATGCGTGAGAGCAAATTTACCATGCTCAACTTCAAGACCACTAATAGAACAAACAATGAGCAACCAGATGAAACTCCCCCTATTAGGTTTATGTGCATCCATCCTCTCATCATGATTGGCATTAATGTTCAGCTCAACAAAAATAACAAAAAGAGGAAATTTCTCAAGGATTCTCTTCCAATATAGTGTCATGAGCGACAAGACTGAAGCCTAAACTAACCCTTTTACCTACAACTTAGGAGACACAAGTTACAGATTGGTACAACTAAGGGGACGCTTCTAATATTGTACACCATCTAACTTCCTCTTGCCATTTGCTGGAACAAATTGATATGTCAATTGACCATGCGAAAATTCAATTACTAGCATTCCACTTGAATCAGATTTTTCCGTTGAACACTGTCATCTCTTGACTAGATTCGTGGCTTCTGTACTGCCTATTAGACAGCCTTTCCACTATTTATATGCATGCAACCGTACGGTTGCCCCATAATGTCTTCCTAGTATATCATATGAAAAATCAGCAACAAGTTCATCTGCAGCCCTAATTCTGCACCTCAATTGGGGGTTGGGATCTCCTGACATTCAAATTACATCTTTAAACTATCTCTCATTTTCATCTGGTTTTCCAACAGACACTGCGGTTTGAATCATATCCGCGAATGCTCGCACACAAATGATTACAAACGATTACTCAAAAGTGCCATCAACACTTCAACGGGATCGAATTGAATGATAGAATGTTTCACTACCAATAACATACAACAAAAGGCACGTTCAATGATCATCAAGCAACTCATAGACAAAGCAATATGGTGCCAAAACAACAACCACAACAGTAACAATGAAATAATGACCTCGTGGCGCCCCTCGCAGCCCTATCGCGATGCGGCCGACCTCGTCACGGCGGCGAAGGAGCTTGCTCTGCGACCGGCGTGACGGGCTTTGTCAGTGGAGATTGGATAGGTCGCATGGGAGATAATTGATGAAGCCTAATATATACTTAACAGCCCTAATTAGAGACCGTTCCAATGTGAATAGGATTTCATCTAATATATTATATTAATTAGTACATTATTACATAAATGACAGGTTCCAATGTTTTGTGTTGATTCATTTTGATATATATTTTATATTAGTAGTTATTCCAAAATATTAATTATTTTTAATTTTTTTAAATATAATTTGATTGTTTGAGATGTTAATGATTCAGAGTTAATCTTAGATCGTACTTTGACTTCATTTAATTAAATAAAAATCTAATTATTACCATTATTCTTTGACTTCATTTAATTAAATAAAAACATATTATTTTGTATATTTTTTTAATAAATATAAAAATTTGAATGATATTTTTATAAAATAATCGGATGAGATTTCAAACCTCAAATTCTTTTTAAGTGAATCTAGTACTTCATCATTTTCGACTCAGAAATAGATTTTGAATCTTCAATATTTAGTAAGTACGTATGGTATACCACCCCCAAATATATCAAATCCAAATTAACTTTATACCTCAAAATAAGATGTTGAAGAAAGAAGATAATATAAAATTTTATATTTTTATATAAAAATATATAAATATTTCTTAAAGATGCTATTGTTGGTGAACAAATAATAGCACCAGAAAATTGTTTTTAGAATATTAATTTGAGGGATTAATAAACACAGGCCAAGAAATTTAGATTTTCTGATAAATAACAAAAGCTGAAATATCCAAAGCTTCATGCATGTAGGGGCGCACAACTTGATTAAGTTGAACCTGCGGCACATCCGCCAACCGCCCCTTCGAAATGTCGTCACCGCTCGCTCTCCCCCTATTTTGAAAATTCAAAACTAGGCGGCACTGGAAGCGGCGGTGACCGGCGGTTCCGAGTCCCGTCACCACCGCCCCCGTCCCCTAAAACGCTACTTAAGTCGATCCCCCCTCTCTCTTTCAATCTCGCTCCCCGGCCGCCGATTCCCACTCCCGTCTCCCTCACGCTCTCTCCGAAGTCGAAGGCGACGACAAAAAAGAGGAGAGACGAGGATGAATCGGGGCTTGGGAACCATGGTGGACGTGAGGGAAGGGTTCTGGATCCGGAGGGTAGCTTTCCCAGACGCGGTGGTGCGATCAAGATCAAGGCGTGAGCAGAGTTTGGTGTTCACGACCGACGACAAGGAGAACATCCCCCCGTCACTGGTGGTGACAGCCCGACGCCGCGTCGGGAGAAGGAAGAGTCCTCTACCGAGTTGGTACCCTAGGACACCTCTCCGTGACGTTACAGTGGTCGTCAATGTAAGGAGATCTTGCCCAAAACACTTGAATGCCATGTTTCACATGCCCTAAACTTTGTTCTGTACTTAGGCCTTGGAGAGGAGAAGGATGCGTGCGACTGCAGCGAGGGTCAAGTGGAGGAACAGAAACCGTAAAATGAAAGAGCCGGATCAGACATCACTCGGTGAAGCCCTCTCATCCGATGTTTCTGATGCCTTGTATGTTTCTCCAATCGGACATTCGCTCCAAAGCCCTTCCTCCGGCCTGGTCTCCGTCTCAACCACCGATCCATCGACAGAAGACATGAGACCTACTGAATTCGAGGAGAAACTGCAGAGCACCATTGCAGAGATGGAAAGGCTCGTGCTGAGGAACCTGAAGAGGTCGCCGGAACCGCATGCGAAGGTGAAGAAGCCCACACGCACTCTCCTGTCGATGCGGTGAGTGAAACATTTCGTTTCACCACGATGCGATGGGTAAAGCCAGCAACTCTGCTGCCTATGGAGATCCACATGGTCTGGGACACTGCTCCTGCTGCTGCTTCATCTCTTTGTTGATCTCCTCGTGAGGACCGATCTTCGATCATGCGTCCATCTCTTCCCGCTACAACTACAACAAACTTATCTCGTTCTTGGCGTGGCATCCGATCCGGACGCCGGCCATCTTGGAATCAATCTTGCATATGGGGTCAAAGGTCATTTGATTTAATTTGTTCGGCTTGGATCATTACCATCCAAAGCTCTTCTTAGTGTCTTCATTTTGGTGTTATTGGAAGATATTGTATGGGGTAAAAAGGAGCCAAATCAATTCAATCCGTGAGATCATGCACACGATTGAGGTTTGTGTCTCTGCAAATTTACCTTTACCTTCATCTTCCCCTATTAAATGTCGACTACCTTTTGCAGAAGTGCTGTGATGTAGCTGTGCAGTGGCCAATGTAAAGGGAGCTGCTTTGTGGCGTCGTTTCCATTGCAGAAATCGGCATTTCTGTGTACCCTCGAACGAGGTAACGGCCTCTCTATTACTGCTGGATTAGAATCCGGTCATCATGGAGGGTGACGAAGGAGAAATGGTTGCCGGGCTAAGCTCTTTTACCGATGCCAAATCGGTGAATTGCTCGAAAAATCTTTTGTTTATATATTTTCTCGAGATTTATCCGTTTTCAAAATTCCTGGTAGCGTTTTTTAATAAAACCTAATCGTCTTTTTTTTTATTTTGTTTTTTAATAAATCGATTTATAGGATAAAACAATATATAATACTTCATATTTATAGGAATGGAGAATTTTTCTCAACAAAGGAGGATTTTTTTCAACAGATTTACGATATCTCATCATATAATTGGGGAGATCTTGGCTATTATTGAGGTTGTTATCGCGGGAGATCTTTGATTGTTATCATGCCCCCGCAAGACGGTGCTTCTGTCAAGGATGTTGATCTTGGACCGATGTGATAAAAGTGATTTGCGGGTTAGAGGTTTCGTGAGAGAGTCTGCTAATTGATCAACGAATGTACGTGAGAAACACGTAGTTGATGTCTGACAACTTGTTCTCACACAAAGTAAAAGTCGATGGCGATGTGTTTTATGCGTGAGTGGAATATCGGATTGGCGTATAGATAAGTAGTTCCGACATTGTCATAATATATTATAGGAGTAGAGTTGATATTGATACCAAGTTCCTTGAGGAGATTCATGACCTAATTGAGTTCTACAGCAGCGGTGGCAATGATATGGTATGGTATTCAGCTTCAGTTGTAGAACGTGCAATTGTTTTTTGCTTCTTGGAACTCCAACTTATTGGGTTAGGTCCAAGGAAGAGATTGTACCCCGATGTGGATGTTCTGTTATCAAAATTTTCTGCCCAATCAACATTAACAAAGGCATGAAGATAAAGGGGGGAGTGTTTACGAAAAAAGA
Organism: Musa itinerans; assembly: GCA_001649415.1. Classification (NCBI taxonomy): domain Eukaryota; kingdom Viridiplantae; phylum Streptophyta; class Magnoliopsida; order Zingiberales; family Musaceae; genus Musa; species Musa itinerans. The sequence goes on from LVTN01001717.1 coordinate 13,254, forward strand.
TGTCATGATTGATAGTCCCGTGAAGATATTGCAATATTCGTTTGACTGCAGACTAATGCATAGTAAATGGTCGATGTATGAATTGGGATAATTTATTAATCGCAAATGAGATATCTAGACGGGTGAGAGATAAGTACTGCCTTTGTTTCTTGCATGTTTGTTTTAGACAATAGATCTTGAATATACTTTCGTTGTGATAGGAAGAGCCCGGAAGATGTGTATGTTGCTTCGACTCTGAAAAAATATCTTGTTCAGCTTCGAAGGAGGCCAATGCAACGATCCTGGAGGACGTTCGTGGTAAATGCTGCAACGATAAGAGCTCGATGGAGGAAGATGTCATTGTTGCTGTCGCTTTTCGCCAAGGAAAAATGCCGCATCTGATGGCGACGCCGAGTGCGGTCACGGCGAGAGCAACGACGGAGGGGGGAGCGACTGAGATGGAGTCACTGAGATGGAGTCACGATCCACGAGACAGTAGGAGGAGGAGCCGAGATTCGGTGGAGTCCGGTAGGAAGACGGGTCTACTTCGAGATGTTTACAGAGGAGAATTTTTCTCAACAAATTTATGATATCTATTATCGCGGGAGATCTTTGACTGTTATCACTACCTTCTTAGTCTCGAAAGAATGATACGGAATTATGTAGAGTACGGAAGGGGAGGGAATCCATCTCTCTTTCGTTGGATACTTTAGTTAGAGCGAGCATAAGGCTTAGCGCATGCCTAAAGCAAATCCAGTTTGCCCTGCAGTTCATTGCTGGCTCTTCAGCATGTAACAACTGCGGTTCCAATCAACAAGGCCATCATGGGCAAGTCCATCCGCCTTCCCGTCCTCCCCGTCATTGGCCACCTCCACCTCCTCGGCCCACCCACCAACCAACCAACCCGCGGTCGACCCCTGCTGTTCCTCTACCTGGGCTCCACCCCCTGCGTCGTGGTATCCACCGTCGACCATGCCCCAGAGTTGTTCAAGGCCGACGACATTGCCTGTGCCGAACTGTCACGGACTTAGCTGGTTTTGCCTAAGTTGTGCGGCACCCTTGCGTGTCCGTCCGCAAAGGTCAGCCTCCCCGAAACCTCCCATTGGTCCCTGAGGACCTACAAAAGAGAAAACGGGTTAGAGAAAACGCCTCACTCGGGATCCACAAGCAAACATCTCCGAAAACACTTCATTGACAATGCAAATTATAAATAGACTTTACAAGCTCAGAATAGTTGCACAACAAAGGGTAAAATGGTCCATTACAGACCGAATTCTCTCACTGGTGTCCACATGACACAATCTTTATTTACAAGCCTAAAACGGCCATCAAGCCCCCCTTAAACGAGACTGTTATGCCTTCGACCGTCCCGCTACATGCTGTGCAAAGCATGAACAAACAGAAAGACACAGACATACATAAGCATTACATCAAACATCCTGTTTAGAACTTTGTCCGTGACAATGGGGCGAAGACCAAGAATAATTTTAAAAATAAATGATAGAGAATAAAAAAATATTATGTGGAAAAATGATTTTTTTAAGAATTTGTCCAATTTTTGGTCATTTTCTCTCTCAAAACTCTTCCTCGTGAGCAAGCGACCACCCTACCTCGTGCGTGGCTGACGCAAGAAAGCGGGCCCCGCGCGAAGTCTCGGTAATCTGCCGCGTATCGCCGTGCGGTACATCATGATAATGTGGACGTGGACCATCCACATTTACATGTGGTGGGTCCTAAACCGTCCGTTTGAGAAAGAATGCTGTTCTAGGTGATGCAGGAAATCCCACTCGCCACACCAAGTGATCACTGTTCACCCTGGCTTTTCGTCACCCGAATGCCCCCTTTCTTCGTCCGTCCGACTTCCCCTTGGTCGAAGGAGTGGTTTAAGCCGGCTAGCCACTCGCTCGGCGCTTTCCACAGAGAACAGACTACAATGCGTGCGCCACTCTCTCGCTTCCACTTCCTACTGAAACCGTCCTCCCGTCCCCTTCTCCCCTCGACTCTCTTCTCCACCCCTAATTCCCACTTCTTCGATCGCTTCCGACCTTCCATTTCATGCCGTTGCCTTCGCCGCCATGGCCGGCACCGTGGAGGATTTCGTCAAGGGTCGTATCTTCCCCAACGGCGTCGCCGTGATCACCCTCGATCGGCCCAAAGCCCTCAACGCCATGAATCTGGGTTCATAGTTCTTTCACCCTTCTTTTTCCATCTACTCCAGCTATTCTGTTCTGTTTGGATCAGTTCTTGAGTTGATAAGGGAGGTGATATCGTTACATATACAAGTTCGTACAAGAGAAAACAATTAGATCGATTTACCTGTACAAGTTCTTAATGGAGAAAACTTCAGATCGATCAGGAGATTGTACCATCTTTTTTATCATCCCAAGAGAGAATTAACAGCTGACTGGCTGCTAGTGAGGGTAATTATTGCCAGCTCGAGTTGCTGCGGGGATTTTGATAATCGTGGAAGTTCTAAAAAATAATTACAACAATAAAAAAATTATACGATATTTCTGCAAGCTGGTTTAGCTGTTAAACAAGAAAATTCACAACTGGATTACTGAAAGTTAACTGTTGTGAGATATATACAACTGGCTCTCTTCTGAAGAGAACATGGCATGGGATGCTGGTGGTTCCTTCTTTCTTATTCTTGTATATGTTGCATTGGTATTTTGGTGGCTGACTAAAATCAATGCTGCAGAGATGGACTTAAGATACAAGGGTTTTCTGGATGAGTGGGAAACTAACCCCAGGGTGAAATGCATCTTAGTAGAAAGCAGCACACATCGTGCCTTTTCAGCAGGTAATTCATCTGTATCTTACATTTTTTCATATTTATTTTAAGCTTCTTGCCTTGTCCAAACCTACATTTTCATTTCCGTTTGTGTTTCTCCATTTAAGAAAACTCGGTTTGACTTGAGTACCAGCTTAATAACCACTGCAGGGATGGATATTAAGGGTGTAGCCGCAGAAATTCAAAAGGACAAAACTACACCACTTGTGCCAAAGGTCTCTTGAATAGAAATAAATTTCATACTTTGCTTTTCTTTTTGGTGCATGATATAGTGTCATTTTTCTTTGCTTTTGCACTTAAAGACAACTCATAGATTGGAAAGCAAACTTCTCTCGTGTAATGTCAGGTTTCTATATTCTACTGCAAGACCACATTGCATGGCGGGAAATAGTGTCAATGTTACAACCTGATATTTCCACATTTAGAAATAATTAAAAGGAAAATTTTAGTGTATGACTTGAGTAATTTCGATTAATAATTTCAGATTTAGCATTTTATGCCATTCCATTCATGTTGTTCAGCTACATGGATCACTCCTCATATTAGCCATATTTACACAAACAAAAAATTTCTGTGCAAATGATCTTGTAGCACAGTAAATGGTGACAGCCAAAAATTGTTTGGCCTCTGTTGAGGTATGAGTATTGTTTACCAGCAATAGCAGAATATCAGTGTCACTTTTAACATATAATGCATCTCTTGTGTTGTTTGTCATGTTGGCTTGTGTTTTGCTTCATGATATCTTACTTTCAGAAAATTCTAGCTTTGCATTAATGGTCCTGAACATTGAGACTGGCCACAAAACTTTATAAATACTGTAATTTTTTTACTTGATCTGTTAGAAATGAGAAGGTGACTAGTTTGAAGTAGGTCTCCAATTGTTCCATCCCTTGGTCATGTCTAGCATATGTTTGAAAACCATGTCTGTTTCCTTGTCCAGTGGCTTCATGCAGAATTCGTCTACATGCATTTCAGATTATATATATATATATAGGGTTATAAGATCATCTTGTCGTCATTTCAATTTTTCTTTTACAGTTGATTATGAAATAATCCAT
>LVTN01001717.1:17823-55323 GCA_001649415.1 Musa itinerans
GCCGAACGATCCCTAGAGAAAAACCCTAACACTACCCACTAGGGCATACCTCGAGGCGTCGGGCTAAGACCCGCCTCGACCAACCACTGCTCAGTCATGCTTCAGATGGCTCTCGAGGCTGGAAGGATCTCTTTGAGCCTCCGAAGTCCCCAGTACTCCTCGTCGCTCAGAGCCAGGGCAGTGTTGTTGATCGCACGTGCTGCCCATCGGAGCCCGAAGCTCTAGCTCTCCGCACTGTCATGGACTTAGCTGGTTTTGCCTAAGTCGTGCGGCACCCTTGCGTGTCCGTCCGCAAAGGTCAGCCTCCCCGAAACCTCCCATTGGTCCCTGAGGACCTACAAAAGAGAAAACGGGTTAGAGAAAACGCCTCACTCGGGATCCACAAGCAAACATCTCCAAAAACACTTCATTGACAATGCAAATTACAAATAGACTTTACAAGCTCAGAATAGTTGCACAACAAAGGGTAAAATGGTCCATTACAGACCGAATTCTCTCACTGGTGTCCACATGACACAATCTTTATTTACAAGCCTAAAACGGCCATCAAGCCCCCCTTAAACGAGACTGTTATGCCTTCGACCGTCCCGCTACATGCTGTGCAAAGCATGAACAAACAGAAAGACACGGACATACATAAGCATTACATCAAACATCCTGTTTAGAACTTTGTCCGTGACAGAACGGCCACAGTCGTTCGCCTCGCGCCAGTTCGCCTACAGCGCCGTCGGAGCTCCTTGGTGATCATGCCCTAGAGCAGCTTCGCGCCGTCTTATTCGTCGGGCCAAGCTCTTGACCCTCATACGAGCATGTCTTAAATTAAAACATATTAATTTATTAAATAAAATGATAAAATTTGTTTTATAGATAAGGATTTTTGACATTTGTATACAATTATAACCTCTAACTAAAAAATATATACAAACATAACATGTTATAAAGTCTAACTAAAAGAAAAATATACAAACACAACATATTTAAAAATTATAATCATGCAAATAACCACATGTCATAATCTATATCTACACTTATATGTGCTCACTTATCAATCCAATGGATACTAATATTTTTACTTATAAAATAGGGTTTATATTGATTAATCACTCAGTATAAGTATTTATGATTTTATATAAGTGAGCATGTATCATATTATGTATATAATATTTTAAAATCATCGACATAAGATATTTAACGATAAACACCTCATTTATTTAACAAGCATAACTCGACAACATAATATATGCATAATTCTATGGTATTCGAATCAAGACCTGTTACGACGGATTGATATCGATACTCTCACTACGATGGTCGAATCAAGACCGTTACGGTGGACTAATACTGATACTCCTACCCATGGTAGTTGAATTAAGATATGCTGTGACGGAAGTCGCTATGACGGACTGATATCGATCCTCTTGTTCACGCGATCGAGCCAACATCCGCTAATGCAGACCTACACTCCTGCCCAAGTGGTCAAATACCTGCCCCCAAAAGGAGAGAAGGGGTAGGCCCAAAAGAAGACCCAACCTCCCATGTGGAAGTGAGAGTTAAAAACGGAGAGAAAAACCTCTCGAAGCAAAAAGGAAAGAACAAAGATAGAAAGGGAGGAAAAGAGAGAGCTCCCTTAGGTCAACACGTGTCTAAGCAAAGATCGACCTAGCAAAGCATAGCTCACCCCAAACGAGCCTCGCACCAACCACCATTGTGCCAACAACAAACCTGAAGCTAAATAGCGATCACATCACTATGCAAGAATGCAAGAAAAGTGATGGCCTTCGAGACCTCCATTCGAAGCTCCAAAGAATGCCTTTCTAGGGAGACAAATGATATGAATAATCTTGGGACTCCCCAGCTCCCCTCGTCACATAAGCAACACTTAAGAAAAAGCCCGGGAAGCAACTACTCCCTATAGCTGCCAATAGGAGGTCACGTCACCTGCCCCGGCTTCAAAGAATGGGCTCACATGACCCACTCCTAACTAATACATCAGTAGAAGTCATGCCTCCACATTAATGACTGACAACATGGTCCGACTTTACCAATCTTCAGTTGCTAACAGTCGATAAATGGACCAATCCCTACCTAACCCATAGTGGTAAAAAAGTCAGCCCAGAAGCATCCCCCCCAACGGATCGCCCTATGCACCAAAGGACACATGATAGCAAGTCATCCTCATTAGTTCTTCCATCGTAATAAGGGCCTTGGCGAGCACATGTCCAAGCTACGCAATACTCAAGTATAAAAGTCAAGCCCCAAACCATGCTGGGGCAAGCGAGTAAGAGCTCTTCACTCTCTCACTTATATTGTTAATATCTCTCTACGTCTCTCTGGCTTAAGTATCGAAGAGGTTGAGCCGAGACAACCTCGACATAGATCAGTTATGCAGGACATTTGGTGCCATTCGGAGACATAGTCAAGAGATGGCCCAACAATAAAGATGACCCAACTTTATCATATGGATCACTCGGATGGGCTCCCCACACTTGTGACCAACCATCTATCCTAATAGGCTTTCCATATTGGTTTATCACGTCAGCTTTTTGCGTCAGCAAGGAGAATCTTCGAGTGTGTAGATAAGGATGTACGTGCTGGAGAGAGAAGCTGACGGTTCGTGGAGGTGACGAATGCAACACCATCGACAAGAGAAGGGCTATTAACGAGGTGGGTGGTGCTGGTGCCGTTGGCTGCCATTTGAACGAGGCGGAGAAGATTGAAACAACAGATGATGATGATGATGATGATGGCCGTTGGTGTTCTTTTGGGCCGGTGGCCGGCGGAACACGTGGCAGAGATGCGGACGCCCTCCTCGCGTGCGGCACGCGCGCCACCTTGGCGAATGGCAGCTGTAGCAGGTGGGTGACGAGACAATGGGACCCGAAAGGGGCCCCTCCTCTCGCCCTTGGGGAATCTTTAGGGCGTATTATATGTTCACTTCAAAGACTGTCATTACGCATAGCATCATATGCAAGTAGAAGAATCATAGACATGTATATGCAGCATTCAACATCCTAACATTACAAGACAGATATTTGAATGAATAGGTTGCCTGCATCAAGCAAATTCTCATTTTTGATGCATCATACATATCGTCCAAATATACCAAAGTGATGCAGCTATTTGCAAACAGAACAAGATTCATTGAAAATAAACATGGATCAAATGCAATCAGACCTTACAAAGATAAGAAGCAAACCTTCAGCGCCATCCTCAGATTGCCATGTTCATGGAGACGAGGCTGCATTGGCTATTCAGTCCTGCCCTCAAACAACTTCCCGATACTCCTTTGTTCCCTCTTCCACGCCACCGGTGAAAATACCGGAGCAAGCTTCCAGCCGCCGATGTCTGCCCGGAGCCCCTCGACGGAGCTCCTAAGCAGGGCGCTCTGAGCCTGCAGCGCTTCCACCTCGCGCCTCACTGATGCACACGAATCTGTCGCGTCAGTGCTTCCAGCAGGCCTCTTCTCCTTCGCCTTTCTGTCATGTGGCAACCGTTCGATGGAGATTTTACTCATCACGAGGCACGGCAGCTCGGTCAGAGAGATCCCGGCCGCTGGATCATCAAATGCCGTGCGGAGCTCCGGCGGAACTCTCAGCCCCCACTTGAACTCGACGGCCGTGCGGTTGCGAAGCGGTAGGACGCTCCTGGCGCTGACCTCGAACCCGGAGAGGAGCCCATCGATCCCGCCCGCGGTGAAGGCGGAGACGTCGACGGGGAAGTTGCCGAACCTTCTCCCTAGGTGGATCGCGTTATCCGGGCGGAACTCCACGATCGGCGGCCCGATCCCGTGACCGTCGCTAACTTGTGCGACCTTAACAGCCACGGCATGGGAGGTGCCCGAAACGACAGCGGAGACGGACTTCCGGAAAGAGAAATCTCCGAACCGGGGCTTGAGGAGGAGGGAGAAGGTGGGGCAGGCACCACCGAGGAGGCCCAACTCGACGGCCATGGAGAGTGGGGAACCGGAGGATGGGGAGCCGAGGGCGCCGACGCCGGTCTTGATGACAAGGGAGAAGGGGTTGAGGGGGTCGTTAGGGCGGTAGGAGAGGCGGAGGGAGGGGCCGGCGAGGAAGCCAGTGGCGAGGTCAAGGCGGAGCTCGCGGGCGGCGGCGGTGACGCCGGAGATGAAGGGTAGGCCGAGGACGCCGACGGGGACCTTGGCGCGCACCAAGGGCGACCGATCCTCCCGGAGCTTGATGGAAGCCTTCATCGGTGGACGGAAGGGTCACTGGATCAATCAGTCGCTATCGGCTTCGATCAAATATGTCGGGATCCTCCGGTTTTCTCTTTCCTCCCAATTCGAATGATCGAAATCAAAGAACAAAAAAAAAAGTTAACCAATTAACAAACCATAAACACTCACACTCCATAAAATAGGCATGTCAAAAATCATAAATAAATATACAAATTTTATGATGTTCCCAAAGTGGAAATTAAAATATATTTTTAAAAATTTATTATATCTCATAAGGAGAATCGAAACTAATATCTCAACAAAAATCTCTCAAACTATCAAATAATTTCATCTCAAATCAAAAGGTAAAACATTGTATTTACTGAAATATTTAATCAAAGATAATGATTAATTTTATATTATCTTTCTAATTAGTTATTTTTAATATTTCGATCTTTATATTTTTAAAAGTTATATCGAAATATTTATACTTATATACTTCTAAAAGTGAAATATTTAATTTTATTTTTCCTCACATCGTCGATTTTGCTGAAAAAAATATACGAATACATCATAGGATTTACTAGAAGTTAAATATTTCACTTTTATAAGTATAAAGATTCTTACGTAATTTTTTACAGTACAGAGATAAATGTAACTAATTACAGAATAATTAGTCTAAAAGAATATTTCAAAAGAGAAAATAAAGGTATTGCAACTGGAAAAATAAGTTCATCCCATAACTAATGAAGTATTATTACTCATTGATCCCCGAGGTAAAATTTGTTCATAGTAAACTAAAGCGATATAAAATTAGATCCTTGTAAAAACACAGATAAAAGATGATGCGTATAAATAGCTTGCATCTTAGTTTCTTTACATTCAGCTTCAGGAGTCTTCGTCTCCTCCACCAGACCCAGAAAGAGAAGACCTTCCTCCTCATCAATCAAGCAAGAGAAGCTCCTTCACATCACCTCTCAGGATGCCCACCTTGTATGGCAGCTCCCATGGCAAGGATTCACACCCTCGGTAGGTGCCTTCCACCAACCAAAAGCACTTCATCGACTTCTTTGCATCTTTCAGGCGATTGCTGCATGGGACGAGGGTTCTCTCAATAAGATGATTAACAAGAGACTCACTGTAGTAGTATTGAAGTGCTTTGCTCTCCTGAAGCATCAGCAGTGATAAAAGCAAGGTTTATCTCTGTTTGCATGGTTGATGAAGGTTCCACTTTCGCTTTCTCAGCTGCTTCCCTAAGCCTTTGCAGAGCCAGTTTGTCTTTGGACAAATCGATATTATCTGTTCTCGTAAATTCACCGACCGGATAATCTAGCAGTGCATTGTCAAAAATCTTCGCCACCAAGGAATGCGTCGCCATTGGTGGACTTGACCTGAAAACGCAAGATCACATTATGATGACGATGAAAAAGATGAGGAGTACGAGTAAGAGGAGCATTTCAAGAACAAACCTCAAATACTCCATTAGAGACTCCCAGGACGGAGACATCAAAAGTACCACCATCCAACTCAAAGGCAGCAGCAGTGGGCTCATTGCTAATCCTCGGACTTCAAGCCCAGCAATTCTGCCTGCATCCTTTGTTGCCTGGCGCTGAGCATCATCAAAGTAGGCAGGGACCGTAGTGATCGCCTTCCGAACAGATTTTGCCGAGATAAGCCTCGGTTGTTTCCGTCATCTTTGTGAGGACAAAAGCACCATTGTGGCTTGGTGAGTATTGCTGACCATTCATTTCAACCCAGGCGTGTTCATTGGGTGCCTTGGCACCATTTTCAACTCCCGTCGGGGTAAATTAGGTACTAATTAAATATAAATATAAAAAATATATGAATTATAATAAAAGATATTTTATATACATGTATCTATATTGACGTGTGATGTGTAAGTATATATATTTTATATGACGTATAATGTGAGAGTACACAAATATATTATAATGTGTAATGTATATATATATTATAACGTATGATATAAGAGTGTACATATATATTATGATATGCGATATGAGAATGCATGTGTATATTATGATGACGTATGATGTAGAAGTGCATATATATGTTATAATATGATTGATGAGTATAAATCTATAAATTTATTATATTTGTGCAAATATATCTTTTGAATTATTTCGACATAGAATTTTACTCATTTATTTTATATATGCTATGTTTTAGGGTTACACTTGCTAAAAAAGTCATAAGAGAAGGTGTTTACCATTAAATATTTTTATCGATGATTTTAAAATATTATATGTATGACATGATATATGTTTGCCTAAATAAAACTATAAATATTTATATTTATTGAGTGATTATTCAGTATAAATCATATTTTACAAATAAAGATACTAGTACTCTACCAAATAATTGGGTCGGGAAAATGAACATATGTGATCTTATGCTAGTGTAGATATGAATGATGACTTGTGAGCATTTATTTGTGTATTACTCTTGGATATGCATAGATGTATTTTTCTTTTGATTAAAGATTATAATTATGTATATGTGTCAAAATCACTATAAGAGGAATCCTTTCATTTGATTAGTAAATTAGCATATTTTATTTTTAACATTATCTATTGATTTCACTATGCTCATATTAATAGCAGTAAAGAATTAAACAAATAACATCCTAATTTAATGCAGATGAAATTAGAAATAAGGTGTTATATGAAATTCTCATATTATGTTATAATAATAATAATAATAATAATAAATATCTAATACAACAAATATTCTTATTGGCTGCAGGCCAAGAATTATTTACAATTTAAATTTATCCATTTTTTACAATCAACTTTTTTATTTTTATTTTGATTTTTTGCATTTGCGGACGCACAAATTAGGGATTGGTAGAGGAAATCACGCATCATGTGATGGTGGCGTTGACTAAGCGCACTCCATCCTTCGGTGGGTAGATTCCACCGTCGAGAGTTGGAAGTAATGTTGTGTCTGTGATGTGATGTGACTCCTTACATCCAAAAGCTCGTCCGTCCCCAACACCCAACTTATGGAACCATTGCTTTGACCGCACCCTTGTTGGCCACTATCCAAATCATCGTGTACATCTTCCTTCATCACTTAACCTTACTAATCGTTGTACATCACATTAAAGTCTTTCCGTCTAAACACAACAAAACATTTGGAGTATATCAATCTCGAATAATAATTACTATCATATTCAACATTAACCGTGTCTTCTTCTCTTTTTCACTAATATATTTAAAATTTTAAAAAAAATCAGTTAATTTTTTTTTATTTAACGGTAACATTTTGGACACATGTTGGACACCTGTCATCACCACCATTCGCGATGCGTGGGTATGGCGATGGATCACGACGCCAAGCACGCGTCGGATTCCATCCATCTCTTTCCAGCTTGGCATACGCAACTTGCGTACGTACCTGCAATCAGTACACCCATCAGGTAAAAATAATTGTACCCGAACCTAATTTGGCCAGCCAGATTTGAAGATTCCCAGCGATGACCGATGAGCGACGGGCCCCACCTGGTACAACCCCGCCCACTTAGTGTGGACGTAATTCATCTCGCGATGCATCGTGGCTTTCGTGTCATCCATTGTCACCGTTTACCTCCCACGTGGATGTAGCTGAGATTTCCACACACACACACCCGTCGTGGGGAAACATGTCCGTGCAATAATTATCTTCTGTGGTACGAACCGGCGTTAATGAAAAGCGTGACGAGGCAACACAATAAATGTGGCGGGGGGGAAAGAGAAGCGGTAAACCCTGGTCGGCATCGGGGGGGGGGCCCACTTTTTCACCCGCGGTCACTGAGGAGGGCGGAGTGGGGGGTCTCCCTCGTCATTTCGCCCACGCCCTTATCGTACCACCCCGACCGACCACGGGAGCACCCGAGGCGTGACCGCCACCCCCCGGTTTCCCTCCGCTCGTGACGGTGTCTACGCGGGGCCCACCGAACGGTGAGGCAGCGGGGAGCGGGTGGGTACGGCGGGTGACGGTGACGTTATTACTATCTATTTCAAGGGACGGGCATGTGATTCGACGTTGACCGCGACCGGGCACAGCGTGACGGTACGACGCGATCGAAAAGGACGGCTGTGATCCGATCGTCCGTTTTGTTTTCGGTGCGGGCCGGCAGTGCCGTACGTCGCCCTTCCCGGAGCCACCCCTCGCAATAATTGCGGTGAAGTACCGCATTTATTTATACCTCTATCGTAAAATTACGAAAATGCCGGCTCCGGAGCACCCGTGTATACGATGTGGTTCGTTTTAGGAATGGGCCGATGGGCTGGCCGATCACAGTAGACCGGGTTCAATTTATCGTGTGAATGGGAAGAAAAGTGAAATGTTTGAAGCAGGATGATGATGAGTAAGTGTCACTCTCTTCTCATGCCTTACCGACTTAGATAGATTCTAAAGTGACATGAATCGTCCTAAAACTGCGAAGAAAAGTCATGGATGGATGGTGGTAGGAAGAGTCTCTCCCATGCGAGATGTTTTGGTGAAGGCAACACTGACTTGATAGAGCAGAGGAAGGTTCCTTTTCTCTTCCTTCCTCTGATTTTGACCATTGGTCATGTGGTGGAATACGAACATAAATATAAGAAATTCTTTAATTATTTTTAATATAATATTATCATATGATATATATATATATATATATATATTTGAATTGATTGAGAGATTTATTTAAATAAAAATAAAATTGGCATGCTGAGAGAGAGAGAGAGACACGGAAAAGAAAGTCTCAGGGGAGAGAGAGACAGAAACATATGCGTAATGTTACGTTACATTCTTTCAATGTTGAGTCGGTGATTAGTCTCGTTTACTGTGGGAAGAAGTCGTCCAACTCGTCAAGCAATTGTAGGTTTGCTTACCTGAATTATTTAAAATTATTTTAATCTCTCAAATTATTTCCCTGAATTTTTTTCTTTTTATAACACTATATAATAATAATAATAATAATAATAATAATAATAATGATAATGATAATGATAGTGATAATGATAGGATTAGTACAATAGTCGTACGCGCGGAGTAAAAGGGGAGAGAGACGTAGTGACGAGGCAAATGGGTAAAAGACGGTACTCCGTAGCGCCGCACCAAAATAATGGACACGCAAGGAACGGTGGTGGGCTTCTCTTTAATCGCCACTGCGCACTTTTCTAAGGGCTTCAAGGAAAGGCCCTCGCTTCAGTGTTAATTTACCGACTCTGCCACGCCGTGTGGGTGGGTGCCGAACAAGATAGAAGCCAAGAGGTGAGAAGCGACGAGAGAAGAGACGCCAGCCGAAAAAGAATAATAGAGTAGCGAAAGGAAATGAGAAGCTGTTGGGAAGAGATAGAGAGGAGGAGGAAGAAGAAGAGAGTTCCACGCCCAATGATGAAGGTCTTGCTGTCTTCTTCCGTCGATCGGTTCTTCTCCTAGATCTCCTCCTCCTCCTCCTCCCTCCGATCCGGTTCCCCGAGTGCTTTTCTTTTTGTTTTGTTTGTGGGAGTTTGGCGACAGAGGTGAGATCTGGAAATTATGGAGGAGAAGATCTAGTATTCGGTAAGTTGGATTTTGACTTTTTGTTTTCTGAATTCTTTTGTTTCAAAACTTTTTTGTTTTGTTGATGGATTTTGGGGGTTTTTCCTTGGAGGCCTTCAGGTTGGATCAGGAGAGGTGGCGCTGTGGCCTGAGTAGAAGGTTGGTTCTCTTTCTCTGGTGGCGATCGAGGGGGGATTTAAGTTTGATTTGGTCGCTGAAGATGGAGGGAGAGGTGGGTGCGCAGGTCGCCCCGCCCATCTTTTTTCGCCACCGTCAGGCCCTCCCTGGACCTTTTCATGAGACCCCGCTGGTGCTAAAGAAGCGGGATTTCCCGTGGAAGAATAACCCCAGCTTTCAGCACAACCAGCAGCAGGACAGCAGGCAGCGGCTGATGGGCGCTTCACTCCCGGACCCGAGCGGTAATTGGAACCCCAAGATGTGGGATTGGGACAGCGAGAGGTTCGTGGCGAAGCCCTCCTCCTCTGCGTCGGAGATCCTCTCCCTGGGTTCCCAGCCGGCTTCTGCGGCCGCTGCCGTGGCCGATAAAGGGGACGGGGGACCCAAAGATTCGGTTTTGGGCAGGAACTCGGAAGAGGATGACCAGAACCTAGCGCTGAATCTAGGAGGCCGAGCGTACTCGGTGGATGAGCCGACGACGAGGCCTAGCAAGAGGGTGAGGTCCGGCTCGCCAGGGAGCGGCTGCAACTACCCGATGTGTCAAGTTGATGATTGCCGGGCGGATCTGTCGAGCGCCAAGGATTATCACAGGCGGCACAAGGTGTGTGAGATGCACAGCAAGACTGCCAAGGCACTTGTCGGTAAGCAGATGCAGAGATTCTGTCAGCAGTGCAGCAGGTAATCCAGATCCGTCCCAACATGTGTTCTTGCCAGTTATTGTTTGAGCTATACGTTTGCATGTTCAGGTCGGATGTTCTTTCTTTGATTTCTTGTTATAAATTTTCATCTGTTATAAACTTCCTACGGAATCCAGTAAATCTAGCAAAGACCCTTGCGGATTGATGAAAGATCACTCTGTGATTCAACTGATCTTTCTTCTGGGCCTGTTATTACGACAGCTGATAATTTTCTTTAATAGGATTCATATGATTGTAAAAAATTAAAATTTCCAGTTTGTTTGCTCTTTTATGTATTTGGCTTTTATAACATTTTCGTGATCTGCATCCTTTGGTTCACACAGAGTTCTGGATCTGTCTTCCTAGCTGTTGAATTTACCATCTCCAGGCTTGTCAAATTTTGCATGCTTCTGATCCGTGGCATCGTGTGATTCAGATTTCATCCGCTTTCAGAGTTTGATGAGGGGAAGAGAAGCTGTAGGAGGAGACTCGCGGGGCATAATCGACGCAGAAGGAAGACACAACCAGAGGATGCTTCTTCTAGACTACTGCTTCCTAGAAACCAACAGAATATCACAAATGGGAGTTTGGATATAGTTAACTTGTTTGCGATGCTAGCACACTTGCAAGGTATGCCATGTTGCTTATAGGATTAGTAATCCTGATATGCCGTGAGTTTCTTGCTTAATTTTTTGGTACTATGATGACAGGTAACAATCAAGTTAAACCAACCAGCATCCATCCTCTGCCTGATAGAGATTGTCTTGTTCAACTTATTAGTAAGCTAAGTGCGTCAAATAATGCAAACCCTTCCGCAAGATCATCCGTACCTGAAGGTTTTGATTTGAATATATCTCAAGTCCCAGCACAAGCTTCCTTTGGGCAGTCACCAAAGGCAAATGGGGATGAAAATGCACCTTCCAAAATGAACCTGTTGGCAGTTCTCTCTGCAGCTCTAGCAGCATCTACTCCTGACGCCGCCGCATCTCTTTCACAAGGGAGCAGTGAAAGTAGTGGCAATGATAAGAACAAGCTACAAAATGTTGAACCCTCCAGTCACAGTAACTCAACTAATGTCTGTTCTTATGTTGGACTTCTGAGCAATAACTGCATCAGTCAATCTCGGGTAGATGTACCTCAGCAGACGGTTGAGCAAGCCCGGCAAAATTTACCTCTCCAGCTTTTTGGTCCTGCTGATAATGACAGTAGTCCTCCAGAACTGGGATCTGCAAATAAATATCTGTCCTCAGAAAGTAGCAACCCTATGGAAGAGAGGTCTCCTTCATCTTCTCCCCCCGTTACAAAGAAGCTATTCCCTCTACACTCAACAATGGATATGCTGAAATACTCACAAGCATCAGAATGCCGGGAAGACAAAGCAACTGTTGATTTAAGCCCCAGTCACGGTGGGATTGCACCGCTTGTGCTCTTCAAGGAGTCAGAAACACGAGTTGTGAATGGGACAATTCAGAATCTACCATATCGAGTGGGCTACAAATCTTCTGGCTCAGACCACTCCCCTTCTAGTTCAAATTCTGATACTCAGGTAACATATAAATTCACCTTTTCTTCTTTATAAAGCTATTGTCCATCTTATTTGCTCATTTGCACTCACATGGTTGAACAGGATCGGACTGGACGGATAATTTTCAAGCTCTTTGGCAAGGATCCGGGCAGTTTTCCTGAGACTCTTCGTGCTCAGGTACTGCAAAATGCTGTTACATATTGTCTCCCTTGAACATTCTTTCTCTGAATACTCAACTAAATCCTCGTATTTTCTGCTATTGCAGGTATTGAATTGGCTTTCAAATAGCCCATCAGAGATGGAGAGCTATATTCGGCCTGGTTGTGTGGTCCTATCGATCTATTTATCGATGCCATCTATTGCATGGAATGCAGTGAGTGGCTTATTTATTTATACACTTTTTTTGTTTAGGTATTTTTATATTTTAAAAATATATGTCGGTTTTGCAGCTTGAAGACAATCTTCTTCAGCGTGTCACTTCGTTAGTTCAAGACTCTGAAACTGAGTTTTGGAGAAGTGGGAGATTTTTAATTCGTACAAATAGACAGCTGGTGTCACATAAGGATGGTATGGTTTCTGATATCAATTTTTATGAAGCCATCATTTCCCTTTTTTGGTTTCAATTATTTGGATTCTCATCAAACTTATGTTTGTTGAGGCATTGAAATCAGATCATCATAATTATATTTTCTTTGATATATAACTATGTAATTGTTATTTGCTACAGGTAAGATCAGATTGTCTAAAACTTGGAGGGCATGGAGTGCTCCAGAGTTGATGTGTGTATCACCTGTTGCTGTGGTAGGTGGGCAGGAAACTTCCCTTGCTCTAAAGGGTTGCAATTTGACCGTTCCGGGCACCAAGTGAGTGGAGCATCACAATACTTAGTTTATCCAAACAACTGCTTTTGCTACCCAATCAGTGTTGCTCATAAATTAGTTGTATTCATGTAGGATCCACTGCACTTATATGGGTAAATACATGTCAAAAGAAGTTCTTTGCTCAGCATATCCTGGCACCATATACGATGATTCCTGTGTGGAAAGGTTTGACTTTCTTGGAGGATCTCCAAATGTCTATGGTCGCTTTTTTATTGAGGTGATTCACCTTCACTTTGGTCCAGTTTAAATACAAGCATGACTTTACCACTTCCCATATAGATGTGAATGGTAAGACCTTGTTCTCAACTTAGTTTTGAATTTTGTGGCCAGGTGGAAAATGGTTTCAAGGGGAACAGCTTTCCTGTTATTATCGCTGATGACAGTATCTGCCAGGAATTGAGAGCTCTTGAATCTGATTTTGAGGAAGATGTTCAAACACCAGATGCCATCCCAGAGGAAGAGGTTCATAACAGTGTGCGACCCAGGTCAAGGGAAGATGCTTTGCACTTCCTAAATGAACTTGGTTGGCTGTTTCAGAGGACACAAGCTTCATGCAGCCCTCTGTTTGCTGATTTTTCCAGCACACGGTTTAAGTACCTCCTCACATTTTCAGTTGAGCAAGATTGGTGTGCTCTTATTAAAACGCTTCTGGATATTCTTGTGGAAAGAAGCTTAAGGAATGATACTATAAAGCAGGAGTCACTGAAAATGCTTTCAGAAGTTGAACTCTTGAACAGAGCAGTTAAGAGAAAGTGCAGGAAAATGGTAGATTTGCTTCTTCATTATTGCGTAAGCCATGGACAAGATGTGACAAAGGTGTATCTTTTTACCCCCAACATGTCGGGTCCTGGTGGAATCACCCCACTGCATATGGCTGCATCTATGCAAGACTCAGAGGACATGGTTGATGCACTCACTAATGATCCACAGGAGGTAAAGCTAATTCTACCTTTTTGTTATTTAGCCAGATATCTCTGCACTTATATTCTTTGACTTCGATAACCTGTACCTTCCAGAAAATGAACTAATTAATATGGGTATAACATTAAAATGATGTGGTTTTGGAACGATTCATCTAAAAACTTAAATAAAACCACATCAAGTCATCATTATACTGACTAATTTATTTTTGAACCTTTAGAGGAATACTATTGCTAACTTGTGTCTCTAATTTCTAGATTGGGTTGAAGTGCTGGAACTCATTACTGGATGACAATGATCAGTCCCCCTTCATGTATGCTATGTTGAGGAACAATCTTTCGTATAACAGACTGGTGGAGAGAAAGCTTGCTGACAGGGCGAATGGCCAGGTCACCATACTTGTTGAAGGCGGAGAAATATCCATAGATGGATCAAACAGGCATGGTGCTCAAAATTCACAACCAAGATCTTGTGCACAATGTGCTTTGGTGGGGACTGCACGGCTCAGACGAAATGCTCGATCCAAGGGACTGCTTCAACGCCCTTACGTCCATTCATTGCTCGCAATCGCCGCAGTTTGTGTCTGTGTCTGTGTATTGTTCCGGGGTGCACCACAGATTGGTTCTATTGAGCCGTTCAAATGGGAGAATCTAGAGTTTGGCCCCAGATAGTTTCAGTTGATTAGTCATGGTGCAACTGAAGTAGGTGATTCAGATATGAAGACACTGAAAGTAGTGTTGCCTTGGTTTTGACACTGGCACCTTGTAACATATATGGAGAAGTGGCTGAAGGCAGGCATGACAAGCTTGGGATGACGAGTGGTTTGGTCAAGAAAACCTTTTTACCAGCGAGGCCCTTGAGAAAGCAGGTACCAGGAGGCTGATCGGAGTTGGGTGGGAGAATGGTGGTTCCCTCAAGCTTCCAAAGTAGACGAAGAAAAGCTAAATGGCCTCCTGTACTTTGAAGAATATCCCTCCTTGGCTATAATTGTTGATTATTGTATTATGGTTCTGCCTTTTTGTGGTATCTTTCCTTTTTAAATCTATGGAAAATACAACACGAGAAGCCCACCATGTGTTTGTAATATAACTTGGGGACGAAAGAGGAATTGTATCATAGACGTGCTGGCGACGTTATAACTTGTTGAAGCTGTGCAGAGATGGGAGTGCAGACAGGTTGACAGACATAGAGAGAGAGATTCCATGATACTATTTTCCAAGCAACATCCGATGACATTGTGTAATGACTCACTGGGGCTTATCCTGACTTGGTTGGCGACGTCTGCATCTCGTCCCTATCTTCTTTGCATGGCAGCTTTCCCTGCGAGTGCTACTCTTTCTTTGTTGCTGTCCTTGTATTCGCCTACTTTCTACTTCCATAAAGCGTCGCCTCCTGAGGTCATCACACACGTCGGTCCAGTTGATGGGAGAGAGAGAGAGAGAGAGAGAGAGACCTTCTTTATGTGCTCCTGTCATCCTATTTCCATGTTCTCTTCTTGTCGAAGGTGCTCATAAGAAGCCTGCATAATACTACTAATCATGCCTTCGTCGCCACCTCAATTCTACTAAGCTTTCTCTCATGTCTTTCTTGATCAAACGCAACGAGCATGCGCGCGTTGCCCAACAAAAGGCACGTCGAATGATCCCCCATTAAACCCGCTCTCGTGGACACAATTATTCCACCCTTCCCTCATCTCCTTCGCCCTTTTATCCCACACTCGCCTCTCTCTCTCATCCCTATTTAAACACTTCTCTATGCCTCGTCGTCTTCCCATAGACACACTTTCTTCTCTCACTCTCGTATAGTGTGTTGTATTAGAAATATACAGATGAGGACTATGATAGACTTGGGGAGCCAGAGAGACTCTCTCTACATCATCGACACGGCAACTGCCGTCGACTGCACCAAGGACGTCCGCTTCCGGCGATCTTTCCGAAGCCTCATCGAGTGCGTGGTTCCATGCTGTGGCTTCCAGCTGTCGTCCAACACTTCTGACGTTCCAGACTCTGATTCCACCGGCGGCGGTTCCACCCCCCCAACCACCACCGTCACCGGCACCTTCTATGGGCACCGCCGCGGTCACGTCAGGTTCTGCCTGCACGACAGCTCCCGGACCTCCCCCATCCTTCTGCTGGAGTTCACCATCCCCACCGCCTGCCTCGCCAGGGAGATGCGGCATGGGCTACTGCGCGTGGCGCTCGAATGCGACCGGAATCGTGCTCGGTGCTCGTCGCTGTTCGGCGTGCCGGTGTGGTCGGTTTACTGCAACGGGCGCAAGGTGGGGTTCGCCATCCGGCGTCGGATGAGCGAAGGCGACGCCGCCATCTTGAAGCTAATGAGGGCCATATCGGTCGGAACAGGCGTTCTTCCTGGTGCGTCCAAGATGGGTGAAGGAGACATTCTGTACCTGAGGGCAAGCTTTGAGAGGGTGATTGGTTCGATCAATTCGGAGTCGTTTCATATGATCAATCCGGTGGGCTGCACCGGGCAGCAGCTGAGCATCTTTCTTGTGAGAAGTTAGAGACCATCTACAATCTGCGTATTCTGCAAGTCTCAGTAAAAGATATGTTAGATAATGGAGACGTATGTGTGGATGTTGATGTCTGTAGGCCTATTGACTTGTCTTATCATCAAAGCGCGGCCTGGTAATTCTGTGCGTCATCGTTGACTCTCGTCAGCAGGTTTCAGCTGGGCATGGCATTCACCAACCATTCATGATCACTCTATGAACGCATGCAGGAGATAGGAGTTCGTAAAAGCACGGAGGTGGCGAGGTCCTTTAACGCCGTCAGAGCAAGACGACGAAGCAGGCACGCATGCATGCATGGGATAACGCTGTTCCCAAGACAAGACGCATGGATTGTTTGGCTGCCGGCGTATAAATCACTTGCTTTGTGCAGACGACGAATCATAGCCTGTGCGTACCAGAATGCGTGTTCTCCTCGTGCTGTGTGCAGTCTCACTGGATGCAGAAAGGGCTGACGCACGCCTGAGAAACGAAGCATCGGCATCAGCACAAACCATTATCCAACATCATGATCACAGAATCTAACCGGCCGTAAACCCGAAATGATGTCCCATTTCCGTCTCCCGGAATGCGTGCACCGAATAGATTGATGAGATCCGATGTTGGTTTACAACCCAATCTAAAATGAGAAAACTTAATGGAAGTCTTTTTTTATTTAATCTTGTTTAACTAAACTAGTCTTCTTATTTATGTTGATTGGTGCAAACAAACATGGCGAGTTTTAGGAAACAATTTTTTTCTTTTATCTTTTTTTAAGCGCTTCTAAAAATATATATTTTTTTTATTTTTAAATATTAATTTTTATTATTTTTTTTCTATAGATTCATTCATAAGGTGAATCGATCTGTAACATTCCTGATTAGTCCTACATCGGACCCTTATAAGGGATTAATGAGTATACTATTATCAATTTCGTATTTTGATCAGTTGTTTAGACCAAACAAAGTTAATATGCTAGTTAATCTATCAAGCTTGGACCATGACATTTGGTATCAAAGCCTCATATGCACTATACTAGGATTTGATCTAGGTTATGTTAGGCCTTGACAAGAAGTACGATGTATTAGTATAAACTCTCGCTTAAGTATTTTTGTTCAGATCAAACAAAGTTAATAGACTAGTTAGCCTATTTGACCGGACCATGACAATTTACACTATTTATACATTATATCTAAATATTTTTTTAATATATTAAAAAATATACTAAAATATAATGTTATAATATTTTTACTATTACTAAAAATAATACAACCTAATATAAATATATTATATATATACTTGATTTAACCGTCCATAACAAAAGAAAGAAAAAAAAATATGAATAAGTAGCTGAGGGTATTTTAGGTAGTATGTAAAAAAAGTTCTTTGCGAATTCTGGAAATAGGATGCATTTTTCGAAAAAAAATTTTAAAAAAGTTTTTTTTCAATAATTCGACCAGTAATTAATTCTAAAATTTTATTCATTTTGGTTCAGATCGAAAAACTATTTTCCAATTCAATTAGATTCTACTTATATTTGAAGCAAGAAAAAACCCTTTTTTCGGGGTCAATAAAAATACAATTTTACCCTTACGTTATGAAGGAAATCATAGCGCAACCATACAAGAGAATGAGGGGCAATATAGTAAAATAAGCACCCATCAGGTTAGAAACCCCTCCGCCGCACCTAAGAACCCTAATTTTCTCGGCGTCTCCCGCAGTGATCCGCCGCCGATCACCACAAGCCCTGAGCTCATTCGCAACGGAGAGAGGAGAATGGTTGATTTCGCTCCTGTTGCTTAGTTCTCGTTCGTTTTGTATAGTTGATACTGACAATTCCGTGACGGTCGATCTCGTCCTTGTGTTTTGATTCGATCTTTTTGGTATGCTGTGGGGGATGAACAGGCGGACGCTTCCGACGCGGTGGATGTCGGAGGGGCGCAGCCGAAGAAGAGGACCTTCAGGAAGTTCTCCTACCGTGGCGTCGATCTCGACCAGCTCCTCGACATGGGCCTCGACGAGCTCGTCAAGCTTTTCGACGCTCGTGCTCGCAGAAGGTTTGGATCTTTTTGTCTCCTCCATTCTTCTTCTCTTTCACTGTTGTATCCACCATTAGGTCTCGTTCTCTTTGACGACCTTCTTGTGGCGTGGCATGGACGCATGCAGGTTCCAGAGGGGGCTGAAGAGGAAGCCCATGGCTCTGATTAAGAAGCTTCGCAAGGCGGTACGATGCTCTTCTCTTTTATGCTTGAACAGATGTCGATGGATCTCCTGTTTCAATTCTATTTTCCTTGTCATTGGTCGTCTGCTATGTCTTCCCCTTCCAGTAACTGTTTTGCTATGCAGACAACAATAACGTTGAATTGACGAGTAGCTAACCTGTTGTTGTTATCCGTTCCTTTTTTTTTTCTGTGTTTGGAACAAAAAAGGAGAGGTAGAACACAATTGATCACTGTTCTTTTGTTTCTGGAAGTATTTTTGAAGATTTTATGCAAGAAGTTCTCTGCAATATTGAACTAATAGGAGGATTGGTGGGACTGGGAAGGATTATGAGTGATTCATTGGATAGATTCATCTTATGCCATGTTGCTAAAAGAACCACGATGGTTTCTCACTCATGGCTTTTGGGGGTTTGGCTGCAGGCGTTGTTGATGCAACTGAATGGCATGGATTGGATTAAAAAAATGGCATTAATATCCATTTGTTTTCATGAACGTTCAAGTAGATAAAGATATTATAGGATACACAATTTTGATGGGCAACAAATCCCTGAAAGTTAATGTTTTGATATATTAGATCTATTGTTCAATAGAAAGGGAAGTTGAAAAAGATAATGCTATTTTCATTTTGTGGGACAACCTTGGTGACTTACGATTACCGGGCATAGTGAACTCTTTTGACGATTCATTTTATGAAACATCTGTTAGACTTGATGGACTTCATAGACATATTAAAATGTTAGCAGATAATAGCACACAAATTCTTGATTGAGTTCGAGTTTCTAGAGAAGATGGAATAATAAATATGTTAATATTTCTAAATATAGTGAATTCTTGATTGAGGATAGAATTAGAGAAAAGCGTTTTAATGTGGTTCCGATGGTAGCCTAAGAAGATGGATATGTGCATTAGATATACCTATTGTTAAATTAGATTCTGGTTGTCTTATGTAGTGCTGATTCAGAGTCGATCGAGGTCTTTTTTGCGTTTGTCTCAGGACGAAGTGGTGTCGGGCGAGGTAAGAGTCCGAGCGAAGGCCCTGCAAAACTATGTCAAAGTCATGCCTGACAAGGGCCCTCTGATGTTTAACTCGGTTCCCATTCGTAGGATTCGGTCAAGTGTCGAATCTATGTGAGTCTAATTGTATTTGGGTGAGTTAGATGATGGAAAGTGTACATGAGACCTTTTAAAAATGCATTATGAGATCGTTGAATTGGAGGTCGTGGTTAAATGCCAGGAACAATTACGTTAATCATTTGCCGTAAGTGAGGTCGTGTATTCGTGTGTCGAACTCGGGAATTGCAAAGTAATGACTTGTGAAGTAACAGCTTGTTGAGTCAGCTCCCATAGATATCATGCTGTCGGTTGTGTGGACTTTGATCCCACGTGACACGTTGGCTGAATAGGGTTGGAGGTGTTAGCCAAGTGATCTTGACATGTCGGCCACGTAGTAGTGATTTATTGGCCAAGTGACAATGAGGTGTGGGCAGCCATCCATGTGTCACAATCCCCTATCACCTATAAATTTTTGCATTGAGACATATGCATACCCAAGTTGCTCAGATCCACACAATGTGATGAGGCCTAATACTTGTACTAAATGCTTCTCCAAGACTTTGGAGTTTATCTGATTATTTTGATATGAATGATGCTTAATCTGTATCGTAATCCACATTCTGAAATTTCTGGGAAGAGTGTTTGATACAGATATGTGAAGCTACATATGTATTTGCCCATGCTTAGTCTAATAAGTTTTGATGTAGATTATTCAATTCTTCACCTGTAAGCTGTAGACCTACAAAGCACTGATTAAGAAAACTGGTTCATGGATACAACGATTCTTGAAGAAGTCGCAAATAATCAATCGTATGCTACTCACCATGCAACGTTCTGTATGAGGTTCCCTGCCGCTTTCTGTTTCTTGTGCTAACCAAATTGACCTAGTCCGTCATTCATTTTTGCTAACTTATCCAAATAGGAAATTTTATTGTTAATCTTTCCTTTTTTGCATGTTTTCATTTTACTTGTATCTTGTATCATCTGTTTCTTAGCTAATACATGTTCTCTTATTTGTTATGATTTTGAAAACTTGCAGAAGCGTGATGCCCCGCCTGGTGAAAAGCCTGAACCTGTGAGGACCCACCTTAGGAATATGATAATAGTCCCCGAGATGATTGGAAGCATCATCGGTGTTTATAACGGAAAAACTTTTAACCAGGTTGAAATCAAGGTAATTTTTATATCTTATTTTTTTCCTTTTCCAGCTGGGATCATGCTAGGTTTATCATGTTTTCTTTTTAACAGGCAATTGAAGCAGGTAGATTGGCACGTTATTTCACATAGACTTGGTTCTTAAAAATATAATAACAAATTTATGGATCGTTTCGTATATTCATTTCTCTGCTTTCATTTAATCTTTTGAATGTAATCTTTACCATGGCAAGGGTAACTGTATCGTGAAGCTTCTTAATATGGTTTATTACAGTAATAAATATGTCCAATTGAAGCTGCTGGTAAAATAGGCCAATTTTATGCCTCGAACTATAAATGACCTTTAAAATGGTTGAGCCGAGCTTGTCATATGTACATACCAACATAGGTACAGTGGAACTGATGATGGGATATGGTTTCGGATCATTGCTAATTCCATTCTGTTCCATTGTCTTTGTGACTACAGCCTGAGATGATCGGTCATTACTTGGCGGAGTTCTCTATCTCATATAAGCCTGTGAAGCATGGAAGGCCTGGTATCGGTGCCACGCACTCCTCCAGGTTCATCCCTCTCAAGTAACAACTGCAGATCGAGGATGTCGGCAAATTCCTGCTGCTATTCGAGTATTTTCTATTTTCCCTCTTATGTAGGAGCCGCTATCATGTTTTGTCAGTGTCGACGACTTATATCCGTCTTCTGGACTTATTGAGGAAAGTAATCTTGGTCTTTGTTAGATTCATCTCAGCTTTTTGTTTTGCCTTCCTTGACTGGAAGAAGAAACGATGGCTATTTACCTGTTGGATAATTTTCCATTAAATCAGCTACTTTTACTTAATATGCTTGAAAACGCAGTTAGTGCTACTTTTACTTCAGAGATCTTTTATGAATTTATCAGAGATCTTTTATGAATCTCAATTTTACACTCTTATTCTGTTTTTTTAATCGATTCAGGTCAGTGAATCGTTTCTTCCTCTGGAGGGAGAGACGGAGGAGAGGCTGAAAGAATGAAAATAAGATCAAATAAGATATAGATTAGATCTGGTTTAACACAAAACCATATAATAAACCTGAAGTATCAAACACATATTTGTCATCCTCAACAGAGATTATTTTATTTTTTTTGCATAAATTGTCCAAAAACATCAAGCTATACTTCAGGATCAAAACTTGAAGTAATTATCTTACACGGGAAAAACGGCTACAATATCATTATGAGCGGCAAATTTTACAGCTAACACATCATTAGGTACATAGCACACAAGAAGGCAGTAGTTCTATACAACATTTAAAGACTTGGCTACAGTAATGGAATCAGAAATAGAATTCATCCATCACCATCTTCCTGCACTTTCAGGAACTAGTAGTCAGTAGCAAAATATACATCAACACTTGCCAGCCCAAACATTTGATAGCTTAGAAGTTTGATCATCTTCCTAACTAGAAGAGATGACCACTTCAGTAGTTGAGTTATTGCAGCTAATTCCGCCAGGCCAGCAGTGTATTAGCTTCTCTCAAACTTCTCGCCCTTCGGTAATCAATTTCTGCATCTGAGAATGATTGGCCCGGATGAGCTCGCTTGCGAACCTGGTCGTCTGAGACCCTCGAGTCGATCTTCTCTGCCCCAACATTAAGTAACGGAGGGTAATCTGCAGACCGACAGTTGTGTTTTGGAGCTGGACAGCATAAAAGATAAGGAGCGCTCATGACATTTAGAACAGGAACTCAAAAGAAAATGATGCAGTAGATGTGTGATTCTGAACACATCTGATGTTGAGATGGTCTTGACAACAGCAGCTACTAGGAAAGCCTAGCATGATGGTTCGATATAAATGCACTAGAATATAGACTCCAATGAAATTGTCATTACCTGCATGTATATTGTTCTGGTTAGACTTGCAATCTGACGTTAGTTGCTTCGGGCCCGTGGGATCCAGCAAATTGGATAGCTTTTTACCTTTATCATCTAACTCAGTAATGGGGCACTGCTCCTTTCCAGTTTTATTATTTGCAAATGGAGACATGGTGAAGGACTCATCAAGTGGATCAGGTAGCTCCACGTGGTTCTGCGTTGTGATGATTTCATCTGCACTGAATCCAAACGATGCTCTATAGGCTTCAATCTCTTCCACATCTTGTTTGCATGTTTTGTTATGTCTGTTGCCGCCGATGGAGTATCCATCAGCTTCCCTGGAAATACTAAGCCTCCCTCCAGCATGGGGAAATGATTGCTGTGCCTGGTCCAAATGAAACTGTGCAGATGTTGCAGGATAAAAGAAACTGGAATCAGGACACAATATGAAATTTCTGGTTGTAGCTGAATCAAGTCCAAACAGCTTGGATGACCCATTCCTGGAACAGGGAGAGTCACGTGCAGATGCAGAAGCATCCCACTGCATGGGAATATCCCGTTCAGGAAAAGGTGAAGATAGTCCGGTTCTGGGAGTTCCTGAGGCAGGTGATATAAGGCTGCTCGAAGGACTTCCAGGATAAAGTGGATAAGTGACCTGGAGATCGCTACCAACCCCATAGCTGGATGGCGAATAAGGCAGTCCATTCTCTTTCCCAGAACTTCTAATATTCAGAGATGATGACAGAAACCTTGCAAAAGGCACGTCTGGTGACGATGGAGTTGTAAGGTGAGCAAGCTCGGGTGGAGGGGTTAGTGGAGCAGTTGATGGCTCTGTTGTAAAAGTAGAGAAAACAGGAGGTGAGACCAGCTGAGTTTCATGAGCATACGGTCCAGGTGCAAACATGGCCGATGACGGTCCTCCAGGAGAATTGGCTGATATTGACAAGAAACAATTGGGTGATTGGGCTGTCGAAGGAAGTGCAGAGTTTATAAAAGATGCCGGAGATGAAGGAGGGGCAAGAACTGATAAGTTCACTGTTGTATTTTCATTAGAAATTCCAGCAGCTTGAAGCCCATTGGCACGAGTAGTTGATGCATTCCCATCTGGAGTACGGGATGCTGGAACAATTCGTTTCTTCCTTTTCTGTGATCCAAAACAGGAAATCATTCCACCGAAGCAGCCTTCCCATCTACTCTGCTAGCTCGAAGAAACAAACATGTATAAATTAAATACAATAAGTATAAATATGTGAAATCCAACTAGGCAACAAACATCAACTAAATTGATTATGTAGGACAGCATCCTAATGCAGGACAATCATAACTGGAAATACCATAAATGTCGACTGTCAAAAGAATAATTCTCTTATTTACTTTGAGCAACGACATACTAGTCCTAATTTGTTTTGCTTCATTATTCTGTTGTCTAACTGTAATATGTCTGGCTTATAGATCACTCAATATAATTTAGTTTTATGGTATAGCAAATATTTAGCATAAATTGGTTTTACTTCGTGGCATGAATTACATATGTGCACTTCATTAAATTAAGTTATAGATTTTATTTTTTCTTAATAAAGAATATTTTAGCATCAGAGATGAATTTTGAAATATAAGATTCCATTTTCCAGTTGCATTCACCAGAGGTATGTTCAGTTGGCTATGATGTCATCCAGATTGGCTGTGGAGGTTAATCTGACATGCAAGGTTAGCAAGTTGATATCACCATCATAGGTATGCATAAATACCACAAAAATGCTGACCAATCAGCTCCATGTTATAGCAAGTTTCACCTATTGGTCCATGTTCTTTTCCACTTTTATTGAGGTCCAACCCTTATAAAGTCGGAAATTATGGAGACAACAATTATGATAAAACCTTTTCAAGATCCCGAGCAACAAACAGATCAAAACAATCAAAAAGAAGAAAATCCAAAGAAAGAAAATGAGAAAACATATGATGGATGGCGAGAAATCAAAGGATATGGTGACCAATGGATAAACAGGTTGCCATTGTGATAGGACTCTTAGAATCATTTAAAGGTTTTCTCCAGTGGACCTGAGTGCTGAACCACATTTTGAAAAACTAACTAATCAGGACACAACTAAATTTCCATTATTAAGATTTAGGGATAGAATATGTTTGTCTGTGGAGATGATATGAACTTGTGGAGCCTTTGGTCTTGAAGGAGAATAAAGTAATTAGACCTGAACAGTTTAGTTTATGGAGTTATTCAGTCTAATTATCCACACATAACAAGGATGATTCAGTTAAAACAAGGGTGGCCCAGTAGACGAGGCAGACTTACTCCTAAAAATTATATGTATTATGACAAATACACATTAGCGTCTGCTGTTAGTAAAATCAGCAAGAGACATAGGAATGCTGCACTCAGGAAACAACACTCCAATCCTTTTCTTAAGGACAGAGTCAAGCCAATCAATCTTCTACATGAGAAAAAAGTAGGCAATTTATGTGACAAATCCAAGAGGCCAAGTCTGGACTATGGAATGTAACAAATCGTAATGTTGTAAAGGGTTCCTATCAGTAAGCAAAATTTGAAAGTATATGTGCTAGTCACTAAGAGCAAACATTGTCAATTCATTCAACACTAAGACACATTAATCTGAAAAATTGCAGACTAGTGCATAAGGCTCCCACCAATGCAGCTCTCAGGTGGACTAATGTAGGTATCGTCACCTCTGCATGTGAACAGTTGTTACCATGGTTAAAACCTTACAAGGTTTGTGATAAAAATTACTAGGGTTCGAGTTGCAAAAACATTCATTTTGCCTGTAGGGGTAAGACTATGCACATCAATAATGATGTTACATACTAGATTTAATTCATAAAATCATCACATGATGAAAAAAGAGAAAGCAAATAAAAATGGGAACCAATACAAGTTTCCTAATCCATGCCGGTTAAAGCACACAAAAATTAATCGATTATAATACAATTAGATGAAAAGGAATTGAAGCATAAGACATTTTTCATATGGTTGTTCGGTGTAACCATCTTGTTCACTGTTTTCTTGTATTACCAGGAGTGTATAATTGGTAATGCTTCCATAAAAGCCAAACAAAGATTTGTACCCCAACCTGCCTCATCTACTGTATAATTTCAATATCTTGACACTAGAAGGCTGCAAATCTGGACATTGGATGAAAGGGTAAAAAGCCTTAGATGATTAAAGCAAAGTACAAAGGTTCTTTTTAGTTTTCTAGCGGGCTAAGCACATAGCTCAGTTGATTAGCTAGGATTGTGAAGCTGATGCTACCCATCAGTTCAGATAAGAAAAATAGGCCTTCATAAAACATTACAATATGCATATCAGTATATCAAATTACATACAAACCTACGATGGAGAAACTAAAACATGGTGAGTTAATTTATCAAATCATCGCAACATCCAATGCAAGGACAGTGTTTTCCATTAAAAGATCATATTTATGAAGAAGTTTTGTTGATCCAAAACAAAACATCAAATGGAAATTGGTCAACAAAAATGTTTTCCAGACTCTCAAGTGGCAATTAACCAACAGGAAGGAGTATGAAGACCCAACACTGGAGGAAAGACCTGACATTATTTCTTTCAAAAGATTAACATAGATAGGATCCCTGAAGAGCCTTCCATTGATCACCTTATCAAGAAATCAGATGTCAGTTTCATAAATCCCACCACCAAAACCCCAGTTTATGTTCTTTTAGTTCTTAAGAACATATTTTCCAAAAGAAAGGGCAGTATTAGGGTAGATGATGCCAAAAAGAGGCCTCATCCAAACAAATGAACCAATTTGGTGCATCGAAACCCTAGATCTGACCACAACGAAACAACGGAGGCCGCCATGGGGTCTCCGATTCTTTTCCCTAACACTGCAATCGCTACAAATCTAAATCTAAAATGCATGTAGAGTCGCAGTACACCAAGGAATTCACTTGTAAAGAGAGGTAGACCAAGCTGGAAGACAAAAAATCGAGAGAGCGAAAGATGCGCAAGGGGAGAGTAGGGCGAAGAGCAGCAGACATACCCTCTCCTGAGGACCTAGCCTCGGCTCCACGGAGCCAATGGCAGTGGCCGCCAAGGCGCTGATGGACGCCGCCGCCTCCCCACCGCCGCCTCCGACGCCGTTGCTGCCTTCTCCACCGCCATTTCCTGCCATTGTTAACCGCTGACTCACTGCTCCAGTTGCTCCAGTAGATCAGAGATTCCTTGGAAGAAGAGGAAGAGGAGGAGGAGGACTCCCAGGTGGAGAAGGGGCAGCAGCAGGAAGAAATGATTCTGCTTTGCTTCGGTTTCTGTTCCCGTTTAAGTGAGGAGCGAGCAAGTGAAGCAGCACAAATGCCCGCGGGGCCCGTCTCCCTCTCTCTGCTCACTCCTCGCCTGCTGTGTGCTCCCACCGGCTTCATCCACCTCTCACTGCACTTCTATGTAAGCACTGCCTCTCTCTCTCTCTCTCTCTATCTTCGTGCAGGTGCAGCCTTTTTCCATCCATCTTTTCTTTTCTCTTTTCTGGCCCTTCTTTGCCCTTTTTCTTTTTGTTTCTTTCTCTTTCTTTGCGTCCTCCCTCCCTCAACAGTCTTCTTGTGTTGCTTACAGGTGTGAGCAAGAGATGCGTGAGGCAAGAGAGAGAGGGTGTATGTGTGGGTGGGTTTTCGGGTGTCTATCATAATTCATATCATGGGATCTATAACGTGATATTACCAGCTTCGGCTGAAGCTATACGTTCCCTTACCTTCGATCATGCCCCGCCGAAAGATACCCACTTGTGATTGGACGAGTCGGACACACGTGGAACCCTGTCACCGATCGCAAGAACATGGACCACGTGCTCTCTCCTTTCTATTTATTAGGACTCGACGTCGAACAATACGTAGGCCTTCTTCCTCTCTCTTCTTCTCCCTATGAATCGACCGTACGACGATGTTATGGATCAACACACCGCTGTTGAACTCGACGTCACGCTACGCTCTCGGTGAGCCAGCCTCATCATTCGGATGAGGAGTAGGAGGAGGACGGGGAGAGGATGGCCGCCGCCGCCGCTGCCGCAGCAGTCGTTCCAACTACCCCCATCTATCCATCCCTCTTCCGCCTGCTCCTCCGGTGCACGGAGCAGAAGAATGTCGCGCGGGGGAGCGCTCTCCACGCCTACGCCCTCAAATCAGGCTCCTGGGCCGACGTCTTCCTCAGCAACAGCATTGTGGTCATGTACGCCAAGTGCGGCAAGCTGCCTCGCGCCGCCGCGGCTTTCGAGGACATGAGCGCCGGCAGAGACGTCGTCTCCTGGAATTCCCTCATCAACGCCTACTCGCAGCTTGGCCCCCGTGGCTCCCCTACCGCCTTTCACCTCTTCAGGAGGATGAGGGCCGAAGGCGGCGTGCATGTCCTTCCCAATTGCTTCACTTTCGCGGGTGTATTCACGGCCGCCTCCCATTCGCCCGGCGCGAGCGGGTACGGACGAGAGGCTCATTGCGTCGCCATCAAGACGGCGAACTGCGACGACGTCTTCGTAGGCAGCTCTTTGCTCAACATGTACTGTAAGCTGGAATGCGTTACTGACGCACGCAAGGTGTTCGACAGGATGCCCCAGAAAAATGCCGTCTCTTGGGCGGCCATGATCTGTGGCTACGCGGTCGACAAGGCCGGGTTGGAGGCCTTTGAGCTGTTTAGACTTATGTTGGAAGCAGGTGAGTGTGGCACCAACGAGTTTGTGTTCACCGGTGTTCTTAGTGCCTTGAGTGCTCCTGGGTTCCTCGAGATGGGTCGGCAGGTTCATTGTCTTGCCATTAGGAACGGTATATTGTCCTTTGTCTCGGTTGAGAATTCTCTTGTCACCATGTACGCGAAATGTGAATGCATGGATGATTCACGACTCATGTTCGAATCATCGGCAGGCAAGAACTCCATCACATGGTCTGCGATGATCACTGGGTATGCACAGAATGGTGCCTCCAGGAAGGCTTTATCTTTTTTCCTGAAGATGCATATGGCAGGGTTCAGGCCCAGTGAGTTCACGTTTGTTGGGTTGCTCAATGCTTGCAGTGATGTAGTGGCCCTAGTTGAAGGGAAACAAGCTCATGCCTTTTTGCTGAAGGTTGGATTTGAGCTTCAAGCCTACGTGAAAAGCGCACTGGTTGATATGTATGCTAAATGCAGTTGCATTGATGATGCCAGAAAAGGATTTGATGAGTTGCACGATGCCGATGTTGTGCTGTGGACCTCGATGATAGGAGGGTATGTGCAGAATGGAGAGCATGAAGAGGCTCTAGCATTATATGGAAGCATGAGAAAAGAGAGTATTTTGCCTAGTAATCTTACTGTGGCTACCGTTCTTAGAGCATGTGCTAGCCTTGCTGCTCTGAAACAAGGGAAGCAAATTCATGCCTGTTCTCTTAAGTATGGATTCAGTTTGGGGGTTCCAATTGGTAGTGCTCTATCTACCATGTATGCAAAATGTGGTAATCTTGAAGATTGCAGCCTTGTCTTCAGAAGAATGCCTCAGAGGGATGTTGTTGCATGGAATTCGATTATATCAGGATTTTCTCAAAATGGACGTGGAATTGATGCCTTGAACCTCTTTGAGGAGATGAAGAAAGAGGGCACAGAACCAGATCATGTCACATTCGTCAACCTCCTCAGTTCCTGCAGTCATGTTGGGCTAGTCGAAAGAGGTTGGAGTTACTTAAGGTCAATGCTTAATGACTACGGACTAGTTCCACTGATAGAGCATTATGCTTGCATGGTCGACATTCTCAGTCGAGCTGGGTTGTTCAAGGAAGCTAAAGACTTCATAGAATCAGTTCCAATCAATCATGGAACATGTCTTTGGCGGATAGTACTAGGGGCCTGTCACAACTATCGGAACTTTGAAATTGGTGCATATGCTGGAGAGAGGCTCATGGAACTTGGCACACAGGACTCTTCTGCTTATATTCTGTTGGCAAATACATATGCTGCCTGGAGTCGGTGGAATGATGTGGAACGAATTAGAGGATTGATGAAGCTCCGAGGAGTAGACAAGGACCCTGGATGCAGTTGGGTTGAATTGTATAATACAGTTCATGTTTTTGTTGCTAGGGAGCTGCAGCACCCTGAGATAGAGGACATATATGCAGAATTGAGAAGACTAATTAAAAACATGAAGGATGAAGGCTATCGTCCTGCTTCACGATCACCATGTCATGATTATCTAGAATCAGAAATAAAATTTCAGACTGAAGAAGCGTCGCAATCGATAGCATCTGCTCTTTCTTTACCCTCATGAATCAAATAATTTCCCTATGCTGGATTCTAACAAGCGGAACAGGTATATAATTATAGCCACACCATTCAAACTTTGACTTTTAGGGCCAATTCTTCGACCACATATTTACATTATTACTTGGGATCATCTAGAACAGCTGGAGCATGGGCAGGTGTTGAATTATTCTGGTTGTAGCATGTTGGCTTCACACAATTGACATGATGATAATAGGAACATTTGTTTTAAATTTGCTTCCAGAGATCTTAGAGCATACACAAATTTGTTTTTGTAATTTATTGAACAATATGGATGATGAAGTGCATAGATGATTAAATTTGTTTTAAATCTGTTTTTGTAATCATCTATCATGCATAGATGATTAGATTCAAACAATTTCACAACAGTTACTCTTAACATGTCAATTGTGTGATTAAATCATTTGTGGATTCTCTATTTGCTGAATTTGATGAACAGAGGATCATATATTGTGTACTTATCATCATTTCCTTGCCTTCCAAGTCTAAAACTGACATGCAACACTCTAAAAGATGATGTGAAACTAAAGCTCATTGATCTTTGGAATCAATTTGATAAGTGAAGCCATGAAGGCATAGATGATCAGATTGTGATAAATAGCTACTCAATACTTTTTCCTATATATGAGAATAAAATTTTCCTGTCATTCTTCTCTTTTAACTAACTATGCAGTTAAAAGTGTTTTGTGTACTCTATTACCTTAGTTAACAGAAGTACGGAATGTAATTTGTACACTAATAATTGTTTTGACGCAAAAAAAAAAAAATCAGGAATATGATAATTGTAATCACACCACATTGTTGGAGCTAATTGATCTTTTGAATCTTTTAGGATGCTCATGGTAGTAACTGTTACCTCACTTTATTCTTTCTAACAAGGCTTATCCTTACACATAAGCTATTAAAAACCATCAGTATCAAGCGATGTCAGGTGTCAATCTTTCTTGTTATTGTTATTCTAAATTCTGTTTGATGCAGATTTTTTTTTTCTATAATATCTCCTTCTAGCGAATTTTTGGAAAAAGAAACTCCTATTTTTGAGAAATTCCTGAGCATCCTAACTTTTACTCCTCACCCGTTGCACAAGCGGGCAGCATCCCTTGTGCCGTCTCCGCCTCTGCTATCACCTCCCCTCCCTTTTGCCTTCTCGGACTCATCGTCGTCTTTGCCACTAGCGCTCGCTAGACCCATCGCCTCGCCTTAGTTGTCCTTACCAGTTGCACAGGTAGTCAGCATTATCTGTCGTCTTTGCCACTGCCTCCCCTCCCCTCCCCCCCCCCCCCCCCCCCCGACTCATTGAACTTGTCACCACCTTCATCTTTGCCCTTGGCCCTCGTTAAACTTATTGCCTCGCTAGCATCCCCTACATCACCTCTACTATTGCCTCCCCTCCCCTATGCCTCGTCAAACTTGTTGTTGCCTCCGCCTCTATCTTGGCTCTCGTTGGACCTGTCATCTCACCCTCGTTATCCTCGCCCACCACATAGGTGGTCAGCTTGACTTGTGTTGCCTCTACCACTGCCTCCCCTCCCCTCTACCATATCGAACCTGCTATTACCTATGCCCTTGGACCTAATCGGTCTCGTTGCCTTGCTCTCATCATCCTTGTCACTGCACATGCAGTTAGTATTATCGTCTATGATCCTCGCACGAGGAAGGTGGGGAAGCAAGAGCTGTCGTCACCTCCACACCTCCTCCCTCTTGCAAGGGCAAGGAAAGCAAGGGCGGATTCGACAGGATTAGAGGCAAAATTATCTTTTCATGCTAAAAGAGTGCTATATGAGAATTTTTGAAAGCTAGAGTGCTCCATAAAAATTTATGAAAGATAGAGATTTTTCTAAGAAATTCGCCATCTTTTTTTATTTCTTGAGCATTTTGTAATTTAGTTGAGGTATGTCCACCACAAGCACAGTATGCTTTAGGCATATTTGTTTTCTCTAATTACCATGTAAGATTAGCTTGACTCTGCTCCCAAACTCTTTTTAT
The DNA here is from genome assembly GCA_001649415.1 of Musa itinerans. Taxonomy (NCBI): domain Eukaryota; kingdom Viridiplantae; phylum Streptophyta; class Magnoliopsida; order Zingiberales; family Musaceae; genus Musa; species Musa itinerans. The sequence continues at coordinate 49,762 of LVTN01001717.1, forward strand.
GTATCCATAATAAGGCTCATACAGCTTTCAATCTTTAACTTTTCTATGAACAGTTCAGTTCAGTTTTTTGTTTTTGGTAGATCAACATGATCTTGATTTGGTTGAGAGTCTGATGCATCATATATTCCAATCTCGAAATCATGTTGGGAACTTGAAAGATCTTGCAAAGCATTTAAAGTATTAATAGATGCGAAATCCCTGAATAATCTACCACCAAATGAAAAGAAGTGCCTCCAACTGTTTCATTCAATCAGTATCCCTTCCTTTGTACAAACGAACACGAAGGACCCAATGTCAACTCATGGGCTTTAAAACATGCAAATGCAAGTCGTCAACTACTCTTCTTCAAGAGCGAAATATATATATTGGTAGAAAAAAGAAATGAATCAAGTCAAACAGAAGAAAAGAATCATTTTTTCCCCTTTTGTTTTGAGGAAAATTAGATTCAGAGCTGCTGCTGCAGCAGCAGCATCTGCTGCTGCTGCTGGTGGTAACTTGGGTGGTGTTGTCTGCTACCGCCAGCCGAGACGTAGAAGGCGGCCATCAGATCCCGGAGCTCCATGTAGTGGACGGCCGGGTCGCTGCTCCTCAGCAGATCGAGCAAGTACAGAAAGAAGTCGATGTCGCAGGCGATCCGCAGCGCCCCCTCGTACGAGTACCCGAACTCCGGCACCGACAGCCGCAGCAGGTCCTCCAACAGCGGGTGGTTGAGGTAGTTCGCCTCCACCTCCAGCCTCCGCGCCGCCGCCGCCTCCGTGCCCACGCACACCCATATGTGGCCCTCCGGTAGCCCGCTCCGGAAGTTCCTGCCGCCGCAGGCTAAAAACTTCTTCACCAAACCCGTCATGCCGATCGCCATTTGCTCGTCAAAGGTGCCTTACGCTATTAGACTACGCTGATGTTGATGAGTGGAGGAGGGAGGAGGTGTGGAGCGTTTTATAAAGGCAGCCGGTCAGCATGCAAATGATGTGTCTTTTCTCATTCACACCGGTGATCCGAATACGCTGCATGTTCCGGTAATGAATGTTGCAGATATGCCTTGATTTTTTCGTGTACACACGCAAGCTACTGTTGACACAAAGGCTTCAGCTTTAAGGTAGTGTGAGCCGACGTACGATCGAGCTATTCTGATTCCATCACACTGTTTATCTTCCACTATTAACTGAAGGCCAAGAACAAGTCAAGCTTGGTGTCGTCCTCTGAAATGTATAACATGAACGCCACATGTAGTCTTGTGCTGCTGCACATGCACGAAGGTAGCGGTTGACTGTTGGGAATCGCTCTGCTTCTACACGAAATTTCGACGCGCGCATATAAAAGAAGCAGCAAGAAAAGATCCATTAGGCATCTCATCAAAGGATTTCAGATCCAGATTTCTGTAAAGCCAACATATCTGACGAATATAGTTCCCTTACCCATTAATCTATGGATAGTTCTTCCAGCCTCGGTGTTTAGATACGAGTATCTATCATGTGGGTGGGGGGGCATGCATGACAGTTGAGGCTTGACTTCGCGTGGTGCTGTAGCCGCGGAATAAAGGAGGGAAGCACATGGAATATGGGTTGGAGACGAAGGCTTTGGAATATTTAAGTGGAGGAAAGCGTGTTAAGCTCATAGAGATGGAGAGAGGTGAGGAGAGATCCAACAACACATGAGATGGCCGTGGCGGACGGTGGTGGTGCTATTATTGTTTAGTTGGGTACGCGGTGCGAAGAACCAACGCAATGATGTGCTGCGATCCCCACCTATCGTCTTTCGTCTCGTCCCGTCTCATCAACATGCGGATGGATGAAAACAAGCAGTAGCAGAAAGAAGTAGTTCGTACGGGACAGGCAATTACCAAAGGGAACTTTGGATCTTGCAGATGGTGGGGAAGGTAATGAACCAGTCTGGGCTGAGCTCATTTATTTACACTATACATATACATATCATACAATGAAACTAAGCTCATTTCCTGTAATTGGTGGGCAATCTGTTGGAGCCCTGCAATACGCCGAGCAACCCTCGAATGGAGAAAGGCGAGAGATGAATGGACCGACGAGGTTCATCTGAATTATACGAAGTGCAAATGTCGGTCGGCGGAGTCGACGGTCAAACCAAGCAAGTAAACGTTTTCTTTGTCGTTAGTTGATGACCTTTCATTCCTCGTCAACTCGTCAAAAATGATAAGCAGATAGTGTCAGATTATGCGATCATACTTAACCTAAGTTATGGGATTCTCATTAAGATTATCCAACTAAGTATAGTTATGTTACCAAAGGATTCTCATAAATTACTTTCTCTATACACTTTGTTTTACGGATCTATATGCATAGAGTATAACATAAGATTATAAGATCCCTCGCATACACGTACGTACACAAGGAAGCCGCAAACGAAAAAGGCGTCGGACTGTCGTCTGATGGCGACGGTGTAGTGAAAGGTCGCAACCTACTGTGGTTACCGGTCTTGTCAAATGTTGTTGCTGTGCAATGGCAGCATATAAGGCAGTCGCTGGATGCTAAGGCTGTCCACGAGGGTGAAGCAAAAGTGCGACGGACGGCGGCGATCACAGGTTGCTGGCCCTGCGATGGGTAGCGGCAGCGCTCTGGAGGGCGGCGGCCTTACTTGGCTGCAGCGACTGCACATGCAGCGGGAGTGTTCTGTGTGGTAACACAGGAGTGCAGCAGCTGGGCGTCACTGCCGGTGTTCACGACGGTGGAACTAGCGGAAGTTGCAGCAACCAGACCGGCAGCGCCAGGATGTTCGCTGGTGGATTGGTGGGTAGCCGACCGCGGTATGGAGGTCGTGCTGCGGCAGCGGTGGGCGGGCTATGTCGCGCGGCCATGGTGGCTATGCACGACTGTCGGTAGGCTGCGTCTCGTGGCTATGGTGGCTATGCACGGTGGTCGGCGAGCTGCGTCGCGTGGCTATGGTGGCTGTGCACGGCGGTTGACAGGCGACGGCACTGCTGCGTCGTCGGACAACGTTGGAGATTGGCTACCGGTGAGAAGCGTGCGACAGTAGCCACGGGCGGACCAGTTGGGGAAGTCGCGCGAATTAGATGTTAGCTTTGTATTTGGACCTTATTTAGTATCGTGATTTATTAATTAAAAATATATATATTAAAATATTTATAATTCTAAAATTAAAAATAAATATTTTTATTTATCTAATACGGTCGGCTTGATCGATGTAAAAATAATAGAAAAAAAAGTAATCTTAATATTTCTTTCATTTCTATTAATTTTATATTTAAAAAGATAATTTTAATATTTCAAACCGAAAGAGATTAATTATTTTTTGTCCATTACTTTTTTGCGTCGATTGTGATATTATGTATTGTGTTTTTCGTCAACGTAACTGACGTTCAGACAAATGAGTTTATTTGTTTTACTTTTAAAATTATAAGAATCTTAATATAATTTTTTTAAGTATAAAATTAATAATATCAATATGATTATAAAAAAGATAATATGTAATTATCCCATCTCTATAATGGTTGAGTGGTCTCAGTTGAAGCGATTTGGGAGTCTCTTCGCTGTCGACTTTTTCCACATCATTCGAGACCTGTATCAACTTGAATCTGTTGCTGGTATTGCTGCTGCTCTCTTCTTGATCGATCTGCTGAGATTGGAGAAGGGCTGCGTAGAGATTTTGACCAAAAATTGTTCAAAATAGATTTTGACCAACTTTAGCCCAAATTAGATTTTGACTTTGATTATATTTGGGCCTCTAGATTTTGATTGGTTTTTAGATTTTGATGAGCTAAAATCTAATTTGATCTATCTTGATATTGGTCAACTTTAATTTTGATTGAATCGAACATTTGACTTTAGTCAACATTATTTTTTGATCGAATCTTGTTTTGACCTCAATCAACCCTAATTTTGACTAGTTTGATTGAGTGGGCTTAGATGTTAGTTCCAATTTGGATGGTTTGGCTATCTAATTTGTTGTTGCTCAATTTGGACTGTTGAATTAAATATGGATGATCGGCTCATTTGAACCTTTTATTAAATTAAAAAATAATTATAAATTATAGAATATTTTATAATTTTTCATATGACATATCAGTGAGGTTTTTATTGCTCGTGATATTTAAATTTTAATTATTATTATTGAATATTTATATAATAATTCAAATATATGTATTTTAAAATTATAAAATAATATTTATTTTTTATATAAAGACATAAGTTTTGGTTTTATCATGATTACTATCATCATATGAGTTTTATTATTTTTATTATTATTATGCTGATTAAAATCTATATTTAATAATTATTATGATTAACTTTTATTAAATAGTTTCAACATAATTAGAATAAAAAATTATTAAATATTATTTGTAACATATATCCCTAAGTTTTATTTAAATATTACTTGTCAAAGTGGTCTAGGACATGATACAATTTATTTTATTCTTCTTTGTAGTATTTCGGTAAATTTAGCTTTGCTTTGTTTATCCCTTAGTTCAGTCTTAATTTATAGTTTCGTTTTCATTTTTTTTATTCTGAAAAAATGAAATTTCAATAAAATCAATAAAATTAAAAAGGAGTCTTTATGTCTCGTTACCGAGGACCTCGTTTCAAAAAAATACGCCGTCTGGGGGCTTTACCAGGACTAACTAGTAAAAGACCTAGATCCGGAAGTGATCTTAAAAACCAATTGCGTTCTGGGAAAAGATCGCAGTATCGTATTCGTCTAGAAGAAAAACAGAAATTACATTTTCATTATGGTTTGACATAGCGACAATTACTTAGATATGTGCATATCGTTGGAAAAGCCAAAGAGAGGGATATATTATGTTAGGCCCTCTTATTGGGATTAATGTAATTAGGAATAGAGAATTTCTATAAAAAAAAGGTTAGGCCCTCTTGTTGGGATGATGGTATTAATTGTTATTTGATTTGATATATTGTGTTCAGTAACGTTGGTGAATTAAGAGAAACGGAAAGAGAGGGATTCGAACCCTCGGTAAACAAAAGCCTACATAGCAGTTCCAATGCTATGCCTTGAACCACTCGGCCATCTTTCCTACATAATCTTATTATTGAGCAGAAACCGAGTGAATAGCGAGTCATTCATATTATTCCAGTAGGTACGACTGATGAATGGTTCCATAGGAATAATTCCTTTCAAATAAAATTTCCTATTTCTCAACAACAACTTCTCTCATCAGCTACCCCATAGATCTAGTACAAATTTATGAATCGTCCCATGGATTTTTCTATTTCAATTGTATGGCATGGCGTATCCATGTTATGCAAACAAAAAACAAAATGGATGCTTACCTTACTCTACTCTATTTTTTTTTTTGAAATGCTTATTTCATTCTTTTTCCTCTTTGGATTATAACCAAATCAAAACTTCTCGAGTTATCAGAATCCACAATAAAATAAAGTCCTTTGTTATTCAACTTAGATGAAATAGTAATAGTTCCGTTCATTGGTATACTACGAAATTGGAATGAAATCCTCCAATATTTCCTATCTCTCCTTGTCCAATCCAAACAAAAAGGGACAATTTGAACAAAAGGTACACATCTTTTTTTAGAATTAGTCTGTTTTTATGTTATTT